>PVIJ01022638.1:0-15708 GCA_004024925.1 Scalopus aquaticus
GGACCTCGGGGCCATGTGCCGAGGGGCTGCGGCGGCCCGAGGTCCCTGCAGGGGCCGGGCCGCCGGGCTGGGGAGCAGGCGTCTGCGCGGGGGCCCGGCCCCAGAACCTCTCCTGCGCTGCCCAGCACAGCTCTAGTCAGAGACCAACTCGGCGCCCCATGGGAGGGGGTGGCCACGGCAGGGGGGCAGCTCCACTGGGTGAGGGGCTCGCAGGCTGGCCCACGGGACAGCGGGGGTGCTGGCGCTGGACACGGGCTTCAGGGCGGCAGGCGCGAGTGTGGGTGCTGGCGCTGCACCCCGCCGGTAACAATACCCAGCAGCGCAGCTCCAAAAAGCCGTTTAAAGCCCTTCAAAAAGGAAAAGGGAGAGAAATGGGCTTCGGGGGTGGGGAGACCCCGTGCAAGAAGTGCTAGTGGCTCAGGGGGCCGCCCCGGCCCAGAGGCAGCCCCACCGGGCCCTGCAGCACCTTTGGGGATATCCGGGTGGAGAGAAGCCGCACATCCTTGGCCTCCCTGCACTCAGAGGCCACGGCAAGGGCTTAGCTGAAGGGCCTCTCAGTGACCCCTCCGCAGTGACCCCTCAGAGAGCCCCCGGGGGCCTGGGGGCTGGCCTCTGCCCTCGGCCCGGATGCGACCCTGCCCTGCCCCTGCCCACCCCGCTGAGAGCCAGGCTCCAGCAGGTGCCAACCGCGGCCGTCTGTGTGGGCATGTGTGTGGGCGGGGCAGTGGGGGCAGCTGGCCTCGCAGCCTGGGCCTGCAGCAGTCCTGCCCCGAGTCCCCCAGAGACGCAAACAGGACAACGGTGCCCGTCAGATGCTGATCGGAGACCGCGTCTGCGCCTTTGTTGCGCCAGCAGGCGGTGGGGTACCTGAGGGCCGGAGGCGGCTGGCACCCCAGACGGTCGCTTCCGTCCCCTCCCCACTCCCAGCAGCCTCTCCTGGCCAAGGGCTCTCTGACCACCCTGGCCATCTCTTCGGCCGCTGCTGCCTTCCGCCTGGGGCCGCCTCCCGCAGCCCCCGCTCCTGCCCAAGCCCCGTCCAGCCTGCGGCAGCCGCCCATCTGCTGGCTCCAGCCCGAGCCTGCGAGGAAGCCCTGCGGAGGCCCTGCGCCATGGCTGCCTGGGAGAAAGGCTCCGCCAGGAGTTGGGGGGCCCTAGAGTGGGGAGGCTGGGGATCAGGGGCCCCGGAGTTGGGGGTCCCTGAGTCGGCACCGCCCCTCCTGCAGGCCAACCCCACCCAGTATGGCTGGAAAAGACCCTGAGCCCCAGCGGGGTCCGCTGGACGGGCCCCCCCGGCCACCTGCACACCCCGCTGGGCCCGCCCCGCCCGCCCCGCCCCCAGGGCCGGCACCCTCGGGTGCTCTGTTGTGTTTTCTCTCGTGTTTATTTGTGAGCCCTCTGTGAAACAGTGACTAATTCAGATCTCACTGTGGATAAACAAATACAGAAAATTAACAGATGTGTTTTGCAGATGTAGTTAACCGAAATAACATCCCTCGTGACAAGGCGAAGCCGGGAGGGGGCAGGAGCTCGCTGGATGCCCTCAGCTCTCGGGAGGGGCAGCGCGGCCGCAGGGGAGAGGGCGCCGTGGGCTGGAGCTGGGCAGGGTGGACAGAGCAGGCCAGAGGCAGGGCCGCCAGGGGCGCAGAGATGGGGCCCAGGAGCGGGCTGTGGACAGGCTGCAGGCAGCCAGCCCCTGACACTCCAGCCTGCAGAGGGATCAGTCCAGCCCCCCAAGTCAAGATGCCTCCAGGCCTCCGAGTGGGTCCTGGAGGGGTCGACCATGAACCCAGAGGGACCGACCGGACCGCCGACGTGGGGCCAGGCAGGGGCGCCCTGTTCTCGGGAAGTGGCCTGCTGACCAGGGCCCAGGCACCCAGGGCCCACCGCCCCCCACCCCCAGGGCCCCCACCCCCAGGCCCCCCGGCCCCCGGGCCCTCGCCCAGGCCCCCAACCGTCAGCCTCTCATCCCTGGGCACTGCCGCGGCCCCGCAGCCTGTGTCTTCACTCCATAGAGTTGGCTGAGCCTCCTCCGTGGCAGGGACACCTGGGCGGCTCCCGTTGCTGAGGAGGGTCCAGCCTCGGAGCTGCCCGCCCCCAGGTGCCCTGCACAGGCCACGCGCAGCCACGCTGGCCCACACACGTGCACACACACGAGCAGTGGGGCTTCTGCCGCGCACCCCACGTGTGCACACGCTCCCCGGGAGGGCTCCCCACAGGCCTGGGCGCGGGAGGAGACTTGAACAGAGTCCGTCTCTTCATGCCCGACGGGAGACGCGGCCTCCTGGGGTGGCCTGTCCCCCTGTTCTCTCCGGAGTGACCGTCACACAGAGCAGCTTTCTCATGCTTCGACTTTACCCAAACGTAAAGGAAGACTCAAAGGACATCAGGACCGCTGGAAGGGTGCGGGTCGCCCCTCGACAGACACCTGGGGGGGCACGGACTGTCAGCGCCCCGAGGCCACGCTCAGCAGGGCCGGCAGTGGGGAGGGGCGGCCTGGGCATGTCTGTGTCCCGCTCCCTTCTCACCAGCCCCCCGCACCTCACTCACCCCACCCCTTCCAAGGTCTGTCCCCAGGGCAGCCCCTCCCGGGCCCCGGGCGCCCCGTGCTGGGGAGGCTGCCAGCCCCAGGCAGGAGCCCGGCGGAGCCCCAGCCCGGCTGGCCAGGGGCCCAGGGTGGCTCCTCAGGGGCATCAGCCTCTGCACGGCTCCGCCGCCCCCTTCCCAGCGCGTGGCCCTGGTCCGGGAGAAGCGACAGGCCCGGGAGGTCCGGCGGTGACGCCTGGCCTGCACTTCCCAGGCCGGTCAGGGGCTGGCAGAGGGTGAGCTGGAGCTCAGGGCTCTGGCTGAAGGGGGCAGGGGGGAGGAGGGGAGGGGTTGGGGGAGGGGGCAGGAGCTGCAGCCTCTCCTGGGCAGGGCAGACCCGCCTGGGCCCCCACCTCCTCCGGGCCGGGCTGCCTGCCTGACCCTGGACCCGCTGGGCGGCTGTGGGAACAGCTGGCGGCTCTGGCCCTATTTAAACTTTTTCCATGTAAATAAGTGATAGTCATAAAATGGAAAATTGCATTTGCTCTGAGTGGGCAGAAGATACATTTAAGTCAAAATGAGGAATATTCTGGAGTGCGGCTTCAGCCAGTGAGTAACAACAGAATATTGCGTTTTGGGGGCTTTGGCTTGGCAGACAATCTGTCCTTGCACACCAATGCAAGAAATTATGTTATCTAATGAAAAAGGGCCCCGCTGCTTCCCAGACCGGCCACCTCTGTGCATTCCCCGAGGGGCCGGCACCCACCGGCATACCAGCCCCCAGCGGTCCCCCAGCCCCTGCCCACCCGCAGCACCCGCACAGCTGGAGCCACCTTCCTGGCACCATGACGACCACGAAAACGCTGCCACCTCCTCCAGGCAGCCCCCCCGGGCGCCACAGTGTGCACCTGCTTATGGTCAGGACCAGACGGGCCATGCTGTGACTGCACGTCCTAGAGGGCTCGCCCTGTCAGGCTGCAGGGGAGGCTGAGGCCCAGGGGTGTCCGTGGCTTCCTGTGGAGGGCCTGGGTCCCAGGCTGCACTGGGGCCGCCACAGACACCGCAGCACCGGCCGGCCCATCCAGCGCGTCCGGCCAGGGGGCGCCCTGCCCCCTCCTGCAATGGCACTGCCGGGGCACGCGGGGCGGTCTCTGGCGTCAGGGGCCCAGCGCTCTGTCTTGGACGTTGGGGCGGGGAGGCGGGTGCGGGTGGGCGGTGAACCCAGGTCTGGCGCGGCCGCAGGGCACTGAGCACAGACGCCGCCTCCACTGGACGCGCCCCTCCCCGCGCACCCGAACACCCCCTCCCGAGGTGGGGGCTTGGGGTCTCCCCAGTCCTACAGCGCCCCGCTGTCCACCCTGGTGTGTCTGTCCCCCAGCCTGGGGGTCGCTTCCTGAGCCTCAGGCCCTGCGCAGGCCCCGCCCACACCAGTCCCCTCGCGAGTCCAAGCCGGGTTCTTCCTGAGTAAACCCTCCTCACAGGGGAGCCGGAGCCCCAAAACTGCCAGGCAGGAGTCCAGCGTTCGCTGAGATCGCTGGCAGGGAGCCAGCGCGGCCCTTCCGGTACCTACAGGACCCTCTCAGGGCCCCACAGCCCCGCGGCCCCGATGTCTCTGCGCAGCCCCCACCCCGGCTGCAGGGACTCGCTAGCGCTGCCCGGGACAGGCGCCTGCGGACCCCCAGCGGGGAGAATTGGGCCTGCAGGAACAGCCACCGGGGCGCGCGACCCCAAGGTCACGGCCCAGAGCTGCTCTGCCGGCTGAGGGTGCCCGGGCAGCGGGGCCGCCCCTCACCTGGCCAGCGGCCCTGACATACGCAGGCAGGTGGTCTGGGCCCAGCTGAGGAGACAGGCAGCACCCAGGCCATCGCTGACCGCGGGGCCGTTGAATGGGGCGGATGGCGCGTGCAGGGGTGAGCGCTGAGAGTGGGAGCAGAGCCCCGGGGTCCCGGAGCTGAGCGGGGCGCCCCGTCCACCACATCCCACCAGGCAGAGCGGGGTGGGCGGGGAGGGGAGGGGCTGAGAACCGCCCAGCGTGGGCAGCTGCAATGGGGCGTGGGGGGCTGGCTGTGCGGGGCTGGCTCCCCACCTGGGGAGGCCTGGGAGGGGCCGCGGGGAGGGCGGAGCTGTTCGCGCTCTAGACCATGCGCCTGCGCGCCTGTCCAGGGGCCTGCCTGAGCGCCGGCGGGTGGGATCTTGGGGCCTCGTGGGCCGGCGCCCGGTGCGGGCAGCGGCTCCTGGTCGGGGTCGTGCCGGGCGCTGCGGCCGCACTGGCTCAGCCCGCTGGGGGAATGTCACGGCCACGCGCTTATTCCTGTCTCTGTCTATTTTGGGACTTGGACTCTGAGATCAGCAATTAGAAATGTCACTGCTTTCGGGGGAGGGGACGCGAGTCTATAATTGAGAATAGTAATCAAATTCCTTGACAACTTCAATGGTACGAAAATGATAATTAATTGTAAACTTTTGATGGAATGTGTATTTATCTATTTTTGAACTTTTTGCTGATGAGCGGCGCGCTGGTGTCTTGCTTCCCTTCTAATCTGATTTCTATAATTAGCATCTTTGTTTCCTCCCCATTAAAAATTTCCATGGAGAGGAAGTGACTGCGGAGTCGGCACAAGGTCGGGCGCCATCGTGCGCGCCCGCGGGCTCTGGGCGAGGTGAGGCCGGGCGGCCCCAGCAGCCGCGCACGGGCGCCGGCCAGAGCTCGGCCTCGTGGCGAGTCCCCCGACCGCCCTGCCCCTGGCCCCCACGGGCCCAGCGGCCAGCCCCAACGGCCAGCGGTAGGCACGTGAACAGCAGCCGGGGTGACCACGGCCGCAGCCCACCCAGAGTGGACAGCTGCACGTGTGGGGCAGGGGCGCCTCTGGCTTCTTGCCTCACTCGCCCCCCCTGAAGACCCGTCTCCCACCCTCACCTTTGGGGCAGGCGGGAGAGGCCACCAGGGGCCAGGCAGAGCCCCACGCTGGTCTCTCCGAAACGGCCGGCCTGGCCTCTCGGGACCGCGGGCTGCCTGTGGGGCAGGTGGACCCAGTGGCAGGTCCGGGCTGGGTCGGTGGTTGCGCTGGCCTCCGTCCTCATGGACACTACGGTCCGGTGGGAGAAGGGGACGCAGAAGAAGCTGCTCCGTGGGCTGCAGGAGGACAAGCAGGCCCAGCCCGGCTGCCAGGGCCCGCTGCCCACCAGCCCAGTGGTCGGGGTGCCCCCAGGAAGCAGAGGGGCCCTGAGGGTTGATGGCTCCCGTGAGAACTGGCTGAGGCAGGAGCATGTGGGATGACCCCAGGAGGTCCTGGACCTCGTGTGGAGACCCCAGGCTTCCCCTCAGGGCTGTGGCGGCCACCCAGGGCACGAGACCAGGGCAGCAGGGGCAGCCCGAGGCCCCAGGCTGGAGCAGGACAGGAGTGGCATCCGCCGGCCCCAGCTCTGTGCAGGCTGGCCGGCCACCTCACGTGCCATGCACCAAATGTTCGCCCAGCTGGCACAGGAGGCCCTCCGTCCAGGCCAGGAGCCGGGAGCCCTGCCAGCCCCCTTGCCCAGTGCTCCCGCCAGAGCAGGAAGCGCCGGGCTGAGCGGCAGCCGCTGGTCCAGCAGCCACGCCGAGAACCAGCCGGCGGCCTCCCGCCGCAGACACGTCCAAATCCAATTGATGAGATGTAGAACATCGCCCGCTCCCGCACGGCGAGCAGGTGACGTTCATCGCATTACTCGGCATAAACATGATTCTAATAATTACCAGGGGCCAGAGCCCGGCCTGCGCTGGAATAATGAGGCCTGGATCCGATTACAGCTCGGTATTAAATGGCCTCCCGCGGGCGGGGGCACGAGGCGCGGGCGAGGAGCTGCCTGCCGCCCCCGCCCGCTGCCGCCACCTGCGCTGCAGCAGGCGCGTCTGCGCCGCGTCCTGGACGCTGTGACCGGGGCGTTTGCCTGAATCCGTTGCGGTCTCAGGCCGTTCTCCTGTTCACGGAGGACAGTGACTGCTCCCCACCGACGCGCCCGCAGTCTTCCCCGGTGCAGGGGTGCGGGGGTCGAAGACCAAGCGCCCAGGGGCGGGGCGGGGCGGGGCCGGCGTCGGGCAGCCCCGCCCACCGCAGCATCCAGCTGTCTGTGGAGACGCCCCGAGAATCGCGGCTCTGAGCTGGGCTGGTCGGCTCCGCCGCATCTGCACAGGTGGTCGGGGCATCTGGGGCGCCGTGGAGAGCCAGGGCTCCCCGTGGCGGTCAGATTCATAGGTCAGTGTGGAGATAATGGAGCCCAGGGGCCTGAGCGAGCTCTGCCATGAGGCATGGGGTCGTGTGAAGAGGCCAGTGCAGCTGACCCTTAGCCAGGTGTCCACCCCCTCATCTTCTGGAGGGAGTGGGCCCCACAACGGGTGCTCGGAATCCGCCCTGGACACCCTGTCCCTTCCCCCGCGTGTGTCCTTCACTTGGCCACTGACCTCCAGCCACACAGACCATGTGAGGCATGCTGGGACGGCCCGGCTCTGGAGCGCTCAGCCTGGAGAGTCCACGTCCACTGCTGACCGAGATGGAGCGAGAGGCCCCAGCCTGGCGTCTCCCTGAAACAAGCTTAGTGGGGGAGAAACAAAGTGTTTTGTTTTTTTTTTAAAGAGTTATTTATTTATGCATACAAGCTGGGGTACAGGCCAGAGGCATGGGGCGGGGAGAGGGTTCACCAGAGACAGAGTGGGGAGCAGAACAGGCAGACTGACAGAAACACACTGCTGAGGGGAGCAGCGGGCGAGGTAGGAGAGGTCTGCCGCGCCATGTGGGAATCTCCCTGGCCGGGTGTCAAACTCATGTCACTGCTGCCGACAGCTCCACAGCGCAGTGCCCAACTGCTGTGCCACCGGGGAGGCCCAAAACAAAGTGTTTTTGAAAGAGTTATTTATTTATGCACACAAGACCTGGGGTGTAGGCCAGAGGTGGGGGGGTGAGAGGACTCCCCAGAGACAGAGTGGGGAGCAGAACAGGCGGATCCACTGAAATCCACTGCTGAGGGGAGCAGCGGGGAGACAGGAGAGGTCTGCTGTGCCCTGTGGGAAGCTCCCTGGCCGGGGATGGACTCGTGCTGTGTTGGCTGCGGACAGCTCCATAGTGCTGAGACTTAACCCTGTGCCCCCAGGGAGAACAAACTGATTTTTATGACACTGGACCTCAGGGACACTGGAATAAGAGCAGAGTCCATGAGAGATGGGGCGGGAAGACGGCCGGTGCCCCCAGCCGCCCAGGGGGAGCTTGCTGGTATGTGGGGAGAGGGGAACAGAGATGGGAGCCACAGTCCCCCTGGGGGAGTGGACACAGCCGAGCCTCCAGGGAGGCCAAAGCAGACAGGTTTGTCAGATCCCAGCAGAGAGGAGGGAGTGACACCGGGAGAGCAGAGAGCTGATGTGCAAGTGAGAAAGCTCCCCAAGGTCTTGAGACAAAGACCCAGAGGGACCAGGGAAAACCGCCTAGAACTCATCAGGGCTGGCACAGTCTTGCCAGCTGCAGCCTCGAGCTGGCAGAGCCACAGCCAGCGGGCACCGGGCAGACAGCTCCGGAGGCCACGCTGGAGCTGCCCAAGGCTGTGGGGGCTTTTCCCAAGAGTAGAGCATTGTCTGCAGGAACAGCGCCGCCTGTCAGAACAGCATTCGGGGCAGTTTGCCCACACAGGGTGTTCCACACTCAGTTGGGGCCAAGTTAATCACGTCTGCCAGCCCATCAGAAATTACCAGGCACACAAGTGATGGAATTTCAGCCCCAAACAAAGGGGTCCAAGTGACTGAGCCAGCCCAAAGCCAACAGGGACAGTAGAATTAGCAGGGAGGTGACTGTGGGTTCTGTGTCTCATGTCCAGGCACCAAAGGCGGCATGTCATGAGTGGGACACCCTGAGGAAGCCTGGCTGAGCCACGAGTGGACAGTGCAGTGGGCGAGAGGAGTACAATGGCCAAAGGTGATACTGGCTTATTAGACACCGTAAAAGAAAAGATTGGTGACCTTGAAGACACAGAGACAGGAGCTATCTAAACTGAAATGTATAGAGAAGATTTTTTAAAACTAAGAGAGCTTCAGTGAGCTGTAGGGAGACTTTGAGTAGCCTGGGAAGTGGACCTGGAGTCCCCAGAGAGATAGAAAAACCAGAACTAAAGAAATAATGACTGAAAATGTCGCAACTGTTATAAAAAATATAAGCTCAGTGAACCCCTAGATCAAGAAATAGGAAAACTACAAGGTACAGCCTCATAAAATTGCTCCCCAGCTGCTGATAAAGAGAGAAGCCGGCAGCTGAAAGTCACACACTACAGAGGAACAGAGACGAAGACGACAGTAGATTTATCATCAAAACCACCCAAGCAAGAAGTCAATGGAGCAGTATCTTTAAATACGAGGGAAAAGTGTCAGCTCTGATTTCTACGTCCAGTGGAGATAGCCTTTACAAATGAAGACAAAAT
The DNA here is from genome assembly GCA_004024925.1 of Scalopus aquaticus. Taxonomy (NCBI): domain Eukaryota; kingdom Metazoa; phylum Chordata; class Mammalia; order Eulipotyphla; family Talpidae; genus Scalopus; species Scalopus aquaticus. The sequence continues at coordinate 8,959 of PVIJ01022638.1, forward strand.
AAAGTTTACGCCGATAAATAAATGCTGAGGAATTCATCACCGCTGTGGAATGGATCTACTTAAAAAGTTCTTTGATGAATTAATGAGGTTAGCAAAGTTGCACAAGACCCAGAACCCACACAAACCCACTTCTTGACTATACCAGCAACAAGCAAGGTGCTAGTCCAAGGCGCCATGTACAAAAGCACTGGAAATATCGAACCCTGGGGGACCCAGGGCTTGTGGAAGTCGCCCCAAACGCTGTAAAGTGCCGATGAAGGAAATCAGGGCCTCCAAGGCAAACGGGGAGGGGGTCGAAGCGTCCTGAGTTAACTCCCCCAAGTAAGGAGCCGGCTTTTAAGGGATTTTAAGGCAATGCCGGCAGGCACTTCGGGCTGATGATAAAGCTATAACCAGAAAAAGGGCCATAATATCCGACATCATCTGGGGGAATACAAGGAGAGGACGTGCAAGCCCCGACTCTAACACTGGGGCCGGCGGCTGCGGATACCTCGCCGGACAGGCGTGGGGAGCGCGTGAACTGGGGCTGGGGGTCACCAGGCGAGAGCAGGAGTGTGACGCGTCTGCCACACGGAAGCGCCGTTCTCATTTCCGAATTTGAAGTGTCGTCAGTGGGGGCCTCCCAGGGGCGTGGGGATTAAGTCTCAGCACTATGAAGCTATCCAGAACCAATGCAGCACGAGTCCATCTCTGGCCAGGGAGCTTCCCACAGGGCACAGCAGACCCCTCCTGTCTCCCTGCTGCTCCCCTCAGCAGTGTGCTTCAGTGGATCCACCTGTCCTGCTCCCCACTCTGTCTCTGGGGAGTCCTCTCACTCTGGCACCTCTGACCTGCACCCCAGCTCTTGTATGCATAAATAAATAAAAAAATAAATCTTAAAAAATAAATGTGACAGTCTGATAAGCAACAATCTCCAAACTCAACTAACTTGGGGGTCTGCGGAAGTGACACAGTGTCCATCTCTCTGATGGGCTAGGAAAGGAGACCCCAGGTCGCACCAGGCAGCAGTTGCCCCTGGGACAGCAGGGCTGAGGGGTGCCGCTGCCCTGGGCAAGACGGGGCGCGCCCAGAAGCCACTTGGGGAGCAGCGACTGGTCCCGACTCCGCTGCTGCCCCCGCCTGGCTGTGGCTTCGGCTGAGGTCTCCAGGCTTCTCTGGGCCGCCGGCTCTGCCTCCTCCTGTAGTTTGTGAGAGAGAAGTGGAAACCTCCCGGTTGCGTTCTTGTTTGTTGTTTAGATGCTGCTGACGCGTTTGAAGTGTATCCAGAGCCTTCTTGGTAGTTTTTTCTTTGACTGTCAGTGTATTCAGTTGTATTTTCTGCAAATAAATATCATTTTACCTCATCTTCATAATCCCAAATTCAGCGTTTTTCTTGCCTTGTCGCGCTGGCGGGGCCTCACCACAAGGGCAGGCGGGCGAGTCCCCCACGAGTGTGGCCAGCATCCCGAGCCGGGGGAGGCGTGGACCAGAGCGGGATTGGACTTTTTCAAGCCTCTTTCTGGGCGGCTGGTTTCTCCACGGACCTCAGTGACCCCACCGTGAGCAGCAACCGCAGTGGGAAATCGGGGGACTCCAGGTCTCGTCAAACCTCCTCGGCCCGACCTGCCGCACCGATGTTGGCCTTCTGGCCGGGGCCTGGCGCGGCCTCTTCACCGCTGTCCTGCTGGGTCTGCCACTGGCCCTGACCTCGCTGAGTGCGCACACTGCACGGAGCTAGCCTCTCCGCGTCGAAGCAAAAACGGAACCAGGTGAGCCCCCGAGGCCGCACTCCGGGTGTCTAGACAGCTGCCCACGCCGGCCTCCAGGCCATTGGCCTTCACCCCGGCTGTGTCAGAGACTGGAGCGCCCACCGTACCTAAATGGCTCCTTTTAAGTTCATGTTGACATCACCAGCTACTTCTTTTTCACAAAGCAACAGTCTACAGCCCTCTGTCTGCTCCCTCCCGCGGTTTTGGATGAATCTGTGGACGAAGCGGGACCCTGTTGGTCGCCTCAAGACTTCAGCCTTAGCGTCCGGACGCCGCCCGTCTCACGCAATCACATGCCCGGTTTTCTACACCGTCCATCTGTCCCCAGGTTTATCCCTCGGGTGTGTTTATTAGGGGACATTTTCACGGGGCTTCTTAGTTCTGACCCAGTGAACTCAGGGTGGGGGGACTGTGGGGCCATCTCCCCTTGGCCCCTGTGTCTGCTCCCTCCTGCCCTCCGAGCCTCTCCGGGCTCGACCCCTGTCCGAGGAGGACGTCCGTCCACCTGGCCTGTCCACGTCGGTCTAACCACGGGGTCGACGAGGCACCTGGGGGGCAAGGCCCTTCTCCTGGCCCCGCATCCTGGAACCCCTGTGCCTGGTGCCCGGCCCTCTGCATTTTCGAGCAGGCGGCTTCTGTCTGGGGCCTCCACCTCCTCGGCTGGCCACAGGCCGTGGGCCTGGCCGTCCTCTCCAGCGGGCAGAGCGTCGCTGCCCATCACTTAACGCCAGGCTTGCCTCCACTACGGCCCGTCCCCCCACGGCGCGGGCAGGGGGTGTGCCTCAGCAGGGGGCCACTGCTGCTCCGTGGGAACCCTTGTGGAGGCTTCTAAATGAGGGGGTCGTCCGTGATTTCTATTTGTCATTTCTTCAGAACTTCTCAAACAAAAACATCATAAAGATTTACAGGAAAATGAAGCCTGCTTATTTTTAGAGAATTAACTGGGAGAGAATAAGGCAGGCTAATGTGTGACGGGCAAGGACTGCGCGCGGACAAGCCCCTCGGAGCACCGGGACACTGGCTGCTGGCGCTCAGGTCTGGCTATGCTTCTCTTTGATTTTCATGTTGACCGAAGTCACGACAATCAGCGCATGACGGTGTGAGGGTTGAGGCGACAGAAGAATGAAGTGATAGCTGAGTTTTAGAACAGGTGACTTTTGACTGTGAAAAGCCTCCAAGTTTAGACAATTGGGGACCAACAGGCGAACCTGAACATTTATAGTGAAAGGCGGAAATCAGAGCAGGAGCTTTGGCAGCGAAGGGAGCAGCTTTGTAAGAAGACAGGAGTGGTGAGGTCGGCGTGGGGGCCTGGGCTGGGGCCGGCTCTGCCCAAGCAGGGGGTAGGGCTCCCAGGAGGCGACCGCAGCACCAGGCCCCTGGCCGGGCCATGAGTCTGAGCGGGAGCCCCGGACCAGAGGGGCAGCGGCGAGGCCCAGGCGGAGCAGAGGGAGCCCCTCCAGGGGATGGGCCTGTCCCAGAGCACAGAGGCCAGCAGGGGCTGGAGGCCCGGCTGACCTGCTCCCCCAGGCAGGAGGTGCTACCCCTGGCCCTGAGGCCGCCACTGACCTCCCGCGTGGAGCCGGTGGCCTGTGTGGGCTGGAGGACCTGGGTGGGCCGTGCGCCCGATAATTCTCTAGATGCTTGACCGGAACCCGGTCGGCCGCAGGGATGGACACCCGTCCGCACTCTGTGAGCCCTCTCGCGACCCCTCGAAGCTCACAGCGCAGGTGGGCCAGCCGCTGGGGACAGGACGATGGAGCAGCCTGGCCGGCTGGAAGCCCAACTCACGGCCTGCCGCCCCCCGCACCCAGCTCCCGTCCTCGTGCCCATGGACCCCTGGCCCCCAGCAGCAGGCCGGCTGGCCCAGACAATGCTGGAGACTCAAGTCGGACGAAATGTGTTATGCTAACCAGGAATGAAGTTAGAAACCAGGAACAGAAGATCTCTGGAAAATCCTCCTGTGTCTCCCATGTGACTCGCGGTTCAAAGAAGGAATCGAAAGGGAAATGACAGTGGACTGAATGGAAAAAAATAAAACCATCATTGCAGCTGGTGGAGAAGCAGCAAGACGGTATCTTAGCGGACACAGAAAGGCACAGAAAGGTAGAAAACATGCCCCCGTTTCTGATTGGGTCAAGCCCCCCAAATGCTGGGAGGGCACTGCCTCCGCCTGAAAGAGCATCGCGGGGGCCCTCAGCCAGCCCCCCTCAGCAGAGAAGGCATCGGAGAGTCAGCGAGGCCACGGCAGCCACGGCGCGGAGGTTGCGGCCAGCCCGGGCAGGGACAGCCACGCGGGGCCACCTCCACTCTGGGGGCTGGGCTCGCTGGTGGCAGACGCGAGATGAACCCCACACAAGTGGGCTTGGAGGGGTCAGCAGAAAGGGCCCGCCCCAAATCTGACACCTGTGTTTACCGAGGCCACAGGAGTCAAGAGCAGCATAAAGACATGAATGTGTGGGGCCTCCCTGGTGGCGCATCAGTTAAGCGCTGCGCTGTGGAGCTGTCAGCAGCGGCGACGCGAGTTCGACGCCCGGCGGGGGAGATTCCCACACGGCGCGGCAGACCTCTCCTGCCTCGCCCGCTGTTCCCCTCAGCAGTGTATTTCCATCCATCTGACTGTTCTGCTCCCCACTCTGTCTCTGGTGAACCCTCTTGCCGCCCCATGCCTCTGGCCTGTACCCCAGCTTGTATGCATAAATAAATCTTAAAAAAAAAAAAGGACTTGAATGTGGCTCTAGGCAGTAGGAATAGATGATCGAAAACTGAGATAAAAATCACCAAAACAGCAAAACGGCACCAGCACACGGCACGAGAGGAGGGACTGTCACGGGGAGGGGTAGTCTGGGAGGGGACCCAGCCCGCGAGGCTGTGACCCCTCAGCTGACGCGGTGGGGGGTCAGTGGGACCCCCGGGAAGACTCGGCGGTCTCCTTGGCAGATCCTGACGCTGTCTCTAAAATTCATGTGGAAGTGCAAATGATCTAGAAGTCATGGCTTTTTTTTTTTAAAGATTTATTTTATTTATTTACGCATACAAGAGCTGGGGTGCAGGCCAGAGGTACGGGGGTGAGACACTCCCCAGAGACAGAGTGGGGAGCAGAACAGGTGGATTCACTGAAACACACTGCTGAGGGGAGCAGCGGGAGACTGGAGAGGTCTGCTGTGCTCTGGGGGAAGCTCCCTAGCTGGGGATCGAACTCGTGCTGCTGAAAGCTTCATAGGGTGAGACTTAACCCCTTGTACCACCAGGGAGGCCCTAAAGTCAAGACATTTTTAAAGAAAAAACAGAGAGGAATAGCAGGGGCAGATTTCAAGACTTACACAGCTGAAGCCACGGAGACAGGGATGCTCTGGAGGCGGAATGGACATGTCGAGCCCACGTGGGGAGCCAAGGTGCGGAGCGCGCAGGGCCGGCCCTCTCCCAGACAAGGGGGGCAGAAAACTGAGCACCCCCAGTCGCAAAAATCGAACATGTGTGGACAGCTCCTGCCACGTACAAATGCTAAATCACGGTGCATCAAATATTTAAATGGAAAATGCAAAATCATAAAATGGCTTAAAGAAAACAGCCTGAAACCTGTGCCGCTGGCCAGGCAGAGCTGACCTGAAGCCATGCCCAAATTCGCCCTTGCAGGACACAACGGTCAACTGGGGCACGGACAGGCAAAGCCTCCAGCCTCACAGGATGTCGTCGGGGGGAAAAGCGCGTCGGGGTGGGGAGACCGTATTTGCAAATTACATGTTTGATAAAGTGCTTGTATCTGGAATACATGAAAACTCTCAAAAATCAAGAAAACCAACAACTTGATAAAAAGCTGCAGGCACTTGATCATAGAAGGATTTATTTGCATATATGCAAATACACCCATGAAAGGATTCTTAAGATCATTAGTCATTAGGGAAATGCTAATTAAGAGCCCATGAGAGAACACCTCCTACCCCGTAGGACGGTGACAGGAAAGGGCACGCTGTCACCACGTGGCCAGAGGAGCTGCAGCAGACTCCCACGCTGCTTGTGCAGGAAGGGCCAGCCAGTCAAGGAAACCAAGCTGTTGCTATGACATCACACGGCCGTCCTGTCCCTTGGTTGTTACCCACAGACACAAACGTGGCTGCAAGCGAGAACTTACCCATAAAACCTCAGGCTTTGTTTTTCAGTGCCCACGTGCTACGCCATCAAAAGTCCACCTTCGGGCAGATTTGTAAGAAGCACTGGGTGGAACACTACGCAGCACTGAAAAAGAGCATGCAGTTTACTGATACTGACAGCAACATGGATGACTCAGAATCATTATATGGGAGGAGTAATATAAGCCAGGGAAACGGGAGGGAATTTCTATGTCTCTATGTGTGGACTTCTGGGAAATGCAAACTATGTATGATGGCGGCGGCAGGGGAGGAGGGGCAGAAGGGCCAAGGACACATGGGGGGCGATGGATGTGGGCATGTCCATAAACGCTGCGCTGATGTGTCCCCAGGCCTGCCTGAGCGTTTCCACTGTCCTCTCTGAACACGTGCTGTGCAGGGGACGCCAGCTGTGTCTCCTGCAGCCATTTTATTGCATCCCTTTATGGGTCAGTTTGCCTGTGCCTCGGCGCCCTCCCAGCTGCTTGGCCAATGGGGAGCTGTTGCCGGGAAGATGTATTTTTTACACGTGATTAATATTTAAGTTGGTGGACTCTGAGTATAGCAGATGACCCTCCTCGATGTGGCGGGCCGCGTCCAGTTAGTTGAAGGTCTCAGGCAAAATTGGAGTGTGGTCCCCGGAGGAGAAAGGAATCCTCCCTCTGGATGCCTGTGATAGGGGCGCACCATCAGCTCTTCCCATGTGTCTCTTCCCTTCCCCCGAGAGTAGAATTGCCAGTCCCCAAAGTCACATGAGCCAGTTCCTTAATGTCCCCCCCTTCCTCCCTCCCTCTCATCTTCCTTCCTCCCCCTCCCTCTCTCCCTCTACCCCTCCCTCTTGCTCCCTCCATCCTTATCTTACCCCTCCCCCCTCCTCT
>PVIJ01022639.1:0-15705 GCA_004024925.1 Scalopus aquaticus
GCACTATTCACAATAGCAAAGGTATGGAAGCAACCCAGATGTCCAAAAATAGATGATTGGATCCAGAAGATGTGGTACATATACACAATGGAGTACTATTCAGCATGGAAAGAAGATAAACACATGCAATTTGCCGCAACATGGATGGAATTAGAGGGAATCATACTCAGTGAAATAAGCCAGAAAGAAAAAGAAAAAATATTGAATGGTTTCACTTATAACAGGACTATAGGGAGGCCGGGTGGGAGAGAGACACTCAGCGGTGGGGGAGAGGGTAGGGGAGGATAAGGGCACAAAATGGAAGAGAGGAGAATACAGGGGATCATGGAGATGGATCACGGGTGAATTGGTGGTGGGCTGCCCAAGGGGAATACAAAATGTAAAAAACATAAATAACAATTAAAAAAATGGAAAAAAAATAAAATAAAATAAAATAAACCTTAGTCACAAAAAAAAATAGTTTTCCCTAACTTAAAAAAAATAAATAAATAAATAAAATAAAATGTCTCCTTTTGTTTTTATCCCTACTCAGTACTGGGCAAGGCCCTTGGGAGAAACAAAAAGGTAAAGGAATGGACACTACCCTGAGGAAGTGTCTCTTGAAGTAACAAATGTGTCTGAGAAGTAAAACAATGCTTGTGAGTACTTTGGGAGTTTGGTGGCTATGTGCTCTTGGGTCATTAGAGACCCCAGTACAATCTCGGGGTATACTTGGGTAGTGGTGCTCCTTTTCCAAACAGCCTAGGAGTGCACTATTTCACCATACAAATAAGTGTCTGCTTAAAAAGAATTTCAGGCCCCAAACTCCAGTGATTCTGATTCAGTATGTCTTGTACTGGAACCAAGGAACCTGCATTTTCAACAAGCACTCTCCCATTCTGGCCAGATAATATATAAAAACTCCTTCAGACAACAGAAAGCCACATGAAAAGCCAATGAGAGGCTTTTAAAGGGGGAGTAACATAGTAATAGAGTAGTGATTCAGGAAAAATAAATCTAGTTCTATGTTTAGCAGATTGAAGGAGGAGGAGATAAGGAAAGTCAGATAGAAAGCTTTACAACAGTCCAGGTTTTAAGCCTAATCACTGTGATTTACCTATCCCTTTGTTCCCAGGACCCAGCATAGACCTATTACATAGTAATTCACTCAGAGGCAGGGTTACTTGTGAAGGTAACGGAGCTGATGCTTCAGAGTACCGTACAGCATTCCTTGCACAGACACATTCCCAGTTCTTATTTTATAATTTTTTTTTAAAAATCTCACTTTAATACATATTTTTTAATCCTTTTCACTTAAAGATCCCCAAATTGTATAAAGGCTCAGGCCCCCAAAATTCTGGCTACCCCTACATTCAGTGTTCATTGACACTGTCCTTGGACAAATCACTTCATGTGTTCTTCCTACTTGCTACTTCCCAGTTTATTCTCACTATAACAGATTTATCCTGTTAAAACAAAAATCATATCATTCCTCTGCCCAAACCTTCCAGTCTGAGAATAAAAGTCAAATCCTTACTATGGCTATCAGGTCCTATACAACCTTGACTCCTGTTACCTCTCTGATCTCTTCTACTCTCCCTTCTGCTTATCTGCTCTGGTTATATTAACCTCTTTATTGTTCCTTGGCCATGCCAGTAATGAGTTCAGGGCAGGATGCCCCCAAAATTGACCACCTTGGAAATTGTTTATTTTTAACTAAAATTATTTAAGAAACAGGGCCTTCCTAGTGGCGCAAGGGGTTAAGTCTCCACCTATGAAGCTATCAGCAGCCAGGGCAGAATGAGTTCGATCCCCGGCCAGGAATATTCCCACATGGCACAGCAGACCTCTTCTGTCTTGCCCACTGCTCCCCTCAGCAGTGTATTTCAGTCAATCTGCCTGTTCTGCTCCCCACCCTATCTTGGAATTCTCTCATCCCTTCCCCACATCTCTGGCCTACACCCCAGTTCTTGTATGCATAAATAAACAAATCTTTAAAAATATATAAATAAAATTACTTAAACAGCCAGTGCAAGAAGGACACTCTGACCCTCCTTTGTCTCCCCAAAAGCAGGAAAGAAATGTCCTGTGTGAAAAGTACCCTTCATGTATCAGGAGGTAGAGAGACTGCCTTATTATCAGAAACTGGGAATTTAGGGTCAAGAGGCTATGTGAAGAAGCCCTGGTACTTAACTAATTCACTACCACAAGCATAAATTTCTTGTCTTGACAAATTCTTCACAAAGTATTTCCTTCTCAAAAAGGTATAAATGCTATCGGCTTTGAGCCAAGAAGATACCATGTACCTTTTTGGTTCCTGTAACTATGAAATTAAATTTGTTTTTTCTCCTGTTAATCTGTCCTTTATTAAAGGTAGGTGTCTTGGCCAAGAAGCTAGAAAGGTAGAGGGGAAAAGCTTTTTCTTCCTTATACCAGGAATATATCTCAATCAAGGGGTTGAGGGTTTGGGGGGATTTTTGTGTGTTGTTGTTGTTGTTGTTTTGCATAGAAGGACTGGGGGATAGGCCAGAGGTGTGGGGGGTGAGAGGATCTACCAGAGACAAAGTAGGGGACAGAACAGGTGGATTTACTGAAATATACTTCCAAGGGGAGCGGCAGGCAAGACAGAAGAGGTCTGCTGCGCCATGTGTGAGTCAGCTTCCTGGCCAGGGATGGAACTGGGAACGTAGAAGTGATAGTGCCGAGACTTAACCACTAGGCCACTAGGCCATCAGGGAGACTCCCAAGGTGTTGAGATTTTTGTTCCCTTTGCCTGGAATGTTATTTTTCAAAGACATTCTCATGACTCACTTTCTCACCTCCTTCAGAGCTCTGCTCAAATGTCACCTTCTCAATGATGCCTTTCCAGACCACCCTGTCTAAAACCGGAATATTACACACATACTTCCTGTACCCCATCACTGCTTTATACTTCTCTTTAGCATTTATCACCTTATATAACATATTTCAATTTTTGTTTGTCTATTAAAATTAGAAAAGTAAGGTTCATAAGGACAGGGATATTTGTCTCTTTTGTTTTCTGCTATGTGTCACTACCTCTTGGAACAATATCATTGTTTTGCCTGATTCAAGAGTGCTAACTTCCACAAAGCAAGAAGGTTTCACTTATAATTCAAACCAAATGCATATAACCACAGTATGAATTAATTGGGGGAAACCACATTACAAAAATATAAGCATACAATTCAACTGGCAGCAAAAATGGAGAAGTTATAAGTACCTTGGCAAGGCTTAGAAAACTGGCAGCCATCATTCTGCACGGAGGGGTAGGCCATTTCTTAGCACCAGAGTCCCATGTTCCTCTCAGCAAACATGGGGAATGCTTTAGGATGAAAAATGTGGAGTCCATAAGCACTCAAACTGCCTTAAATTCAGTGCCTATATTTAACCATTTTTCTGAGACATACTCCCAGGAGCACCTGTTAAATTTTAATTTAGGTGGGGCCTCTTGGTACAGTCATATTTTATCTGTCCTTGTTTTTACATGTCTGTTCATCAGTATCTTCACAAGTGGTAAATTATTAATTTGCCCCTGCTTTTCATCAGTCAGGGTCACTACAGGGTCAATACACAGCAATGCCATTAGTCAGAAACATTACAATATCAACATATATGAAAATCAGGTGCATAGAAGATGCTCAAACACAACAGCCTCAATGAATGAATGAATGCCACTTTTCAGTTCTATGACCTTGGATAAATTATCTAATATAAGCCTCAGTTTTCTCATCTATAAAACTGGATAATAATAGCACCTGCCTCATAGTAGTCTTCTAAGATTTAGAATAAGATTGTTTGCTTAGATTTAGTAGAATCTTACACAGATGAAGTAGCCATTAAATATTAACATGAGTCCTTAGTAACTTAATCCAAATAATATCTATGCTAGCTCCATGAAAGATGAGTCAAGTAAGTAGGTATAGCCTACTTACCATGGCCTGGCCAAGATCCTCAACAGAGCTGCAAATGCAAAAGCAACTTTTATTTAAGCCCTTTCCTCCAGTGATGTGTACTGTAGATAAATACAGAGGCAGATGGACATACACACATAGGCAGATAAACATAACACACCAGAAATTCAGCCAGCATATGGTCTAGGCAAGAAGAATTATAATCTGACTTGTTTCATGGATACATGAAATGAGAGTCAAGCAACATGCACTTTTGATTTATTTGTAAGGAGTCAATCACAGCAAGAGCCCAACTAAAAGATACTTACCATTACCATAGCACATATACACATCCCTGTGTGCATATCAAATAAGCCCTTTCTTTACTCCTGAAGAGCTGTAGGAATCTGAATCAAGAGCAAACTTACACAGAGAGCAGCAGGAGTCATAACTATTGACAGCATATGATCATTACCCAATTTTGAGTCACTATCACTCTTTTAAGTGAGATCCAGTCCCTCTCACTCACACATAAGCAGGTTGAGTGCATTCAGAACCTAACAGGAGAGTGCTGCTTCTGACATCTGCTCCTGGACTCCATCCTGACTTCTCATTGTCCAATGACAGGCTATAGATGTGAACCTTCCTGAAAGGAAAGGTGACTAAGGGAAAGAGTCCATGCTCCATTACAGTCTGCACCTTACAAATATATGGGTCCAGATTTCATATCATTATTCTTTCCTACCCCTTGTTTTCTCTGCATCTAGTGGAGAGCAATATTCTGTATACACTGAATAACAATAACAACAACTATTTACCATTTATTTAACAATTACTATAACTTGAGCACCGTAACACAACCATTATACTCATTATTGTAAGGTTTAAACCATTACAATAAACTGTTAAGCAGGTAATATTGTCCCCATTTTACAAAGGGGGGATCTGAACTGACTCAGAAAAACTAATTTATTTACATAAGGTAACATGGGTAATAAGCAATAAAGCCAGGTTTCAAACAGATCTGCCTGGCTCCAAATTTGCATTTGCCACTATAAAACAATGCCATTCTAGAAAAAAGATATTTAACCACATGTGTGAAGGTAACTTGAAGATATAAAGTCCACATCTATTGGGCAACATGAAATGTAGAAAAGAGATTGAAAGCAGTTTCATCCAACTCAGAAAATAAGAACACTTAGTTTTGGATTATAGACCCTCTCCTGATACAGGCCTTTGTTATGTCATAAAAGTCAATATTTACTTTCCTATTTCAGCTGGCACCCTCTTGGTGGCCTAAGACTTTGTCTGTTGGTCTCCAGACAACCTGAGCAGTCAGGTTCAATATACTGGTATCGGCCTAATCAGGAGAGGTACATGACATGGCAATTTAACAGGGAAAGTTTAATATAAAGGATTATTCACTATAAGAGAAGATTGGAGTAGCAAGGGATAGGCTAAGAAGAATAAAAGACAATTCTAAGTACAAAAATAGCACATATAAGGAGCAACCACTACCCTAAGGCTGAGACAGAATATCCAAAGAAGAGTTCCCTTCATCCCCACCATCTTTTTCAACAGGCCTGAGGTCCAAATGATGATGGAGAAGGCATAGCCATGGCTTAATGGATAGCAAGAGTATGCTGTGGTGTCACACCAGTAAAACCTGCTAAAAATCTGCTCTTTGCAACTTGGCAGAAACTAACTTTCATAGGGGTACATGGGAAGTGTTTCATCAGAGGCATTCTAATACAAAACCACCTAAGAGAAGGTTACCAGGGGAAACTTTTGGCAACTGAGAACTGCTAGATCTCATGCACTGTAGAAGCCAGGCACTGGATAAGCCACCTACACTTAGAAGCTGGACACTGGAGAAGTCACTTGTCCTTCAGAAGCCTATTGTGTGAAGACACTGGAACCAGAAAGCAATTATTTTTCTCCTAATGTCTCTTTAGTACCTACAACAACACTTAATATCATAATAACCAGAAAAGGAAAACCATTTAAAGGCCCAGATTCATCTTGACAAATCAGACAGTAAGTACTCAAATGGAGCTGAAAATAAAAAACCGATACTGTCAGATCTATCAAAACTTGGTAGGTCACTGAGCAGTTTGCTTCTTCCGGTCCTAGCTTCTAGCTAATGTTATGCCTTCCCTCCTCTTCTGCTCTACCTCCTGTCCAGGAAAAAATAATGATAGAGATAACCATAGTTAACATGTTAATGTATGTTCTTCTATATAGAGAGAAAAATATAAATATGCATACAATTCCAATCACATATACACATAAATGTGGGTTGTGTGCACCCTCACATTTATGTATACATACCTGCACATTAGCATATGTACATTTATATAGATATGTAGATATAAATATTTATATAAACAAAGTAATACAAATACTGTCTAAGTAAGATTTTTGACTTTGTATAAGACTCAGAACATTGTATATCTACCATAGAAAAACAAGGAAAATACCTTTGTTACTCATGTTTCATTAACCCTGAACACCACAAAAGTATTTCATTGTGGTTAAGAACACGGGTGAATTGGTGGTGGGCTACCCAAGGGGAATACAAAATGTAAAAGACAAATAACAATTAAAAAAAAAAAGAACAGAGTACAGTAAACAATAGCCTTTAGTCTACATCCTTCCCTCCACCTGTTTTTCTATATAAAGATCTATAGGAACACAACCATACACATTAATTTATGTATTATTTATGGTTGCTTTTATGCTGTAACAGCAGAGTTGAATAGTTGCAAAAGACACCATATGGCAACAAAGACCATACAGCACTGCAAAGTCTAAAACATTTACTATGTGGCCCTTTATAGAAAAAAAAACTTCCAATCCTTGTGTAAGAGTGGGAATCTACAGTTAGACCACATGCGGGAAAACTCCAGTTCCTCCCCATGGTATATGGTGAAGGGTCATGGTGCCTTGGTGGTAGGTATAGAGTACTAACATACATCTGAGAAAGTGTGAACCTATTCCCCTAAATCATATAGTGCTGTAAACTAATGTCACCTCAATAAAAAATAGAAGTGAAAAATGTCACTCACAATGCATTAAGCAATAGAAAAGCAAAGAAATGGTGTACAAAACAGTTTCAAAGACTGTTTCTTCACTTACTTTTGTACTCCTCAAATGGCCAAGTTTGGGTTGTTAAATGGTGTTGTTACAGCTAAAATTCTTAAAGATCGCCATGCAATTCTTTTTGCATGAGTACCCAGGCCCAAGACCACAACTATAAGGCACCTCAGATGATGATGACTGTGACACAGGGAAAGAACCAGAGGGAAAGTAAATGAAGAGAAAGATTGGCCAGAAGTGGGAGGAGGATCCTAAACACTACTTGGCAGAGTTGCAAGTTGCCATGAGTCAGGTATGTTATATATCTCTAAAGAACAGTCTGAACTGAATTGATTATAGCTTCATTTAAAAGGTTTTTTTTCTTGGTAGTTAAATAAGAAGCTCTTAAAGATTTTAAAACCAGTGCTTTCATGTCAGAATTTCAGTTGGCCCCACTTTGGTGCCAAATACAGAATTCACTGCCTTCTATAAACTTCCATAGTTTGATTCTTGTGAAGTACTTTTGTCATAGTCATAAAAATACAACTCTCAAATATCAAAATGCTTAACAGAGACCAAGAGTAGGTGAGGAAAATTTTGGTAAACAACTGAAGCAGTGCTCAAGCCCACTTGCATCCCTCGTGCCTTCATCATTGTGCAGTAAAAATGTGGTCTCTCGTGCTAACTGGGGAATGATACTCATTTAACCTGCCCATGTGGATGGTTCAGAGCTTCAATCTGATAATATTTAGTAACTACTAGGTTGTCTGTTGATTTTTATAATTTAATTAAAAGAAATTTAGTCACGGGTTATTAATCACTGGGGATATTGAGTCTCCATTATATACTTTGTCATGAAGTGCATTTAAGTGCTCAACAAAGCAGTTTTTTTCTCACTCAACCTCCAGGGACTGCTATCTTTGAAACTTTTGCTAAGTTTGTATTAAACTATTTTGAAGGCAGGCTAAAATGCAAAAAGAAAAGATGCTCTAGAGCAGTGGTTTTACAGTGTGACTCCCAGGGTGATGGTCAGGACTGCCATGAATCCAGGTGAGCTCAGGATGACCTGGCTTAAGACAACAACAGAAGTAGCCGACTTTCACCTACGGTAAGGCCATTTTAATTCACTGGCTTGAGCTTGTTGCACGTAAACTGAGCAAGATGGCAGGACTGGAATAAGGAGATGAGAACTCACTGGGGTCTGAGTCACATACCTCCTCTCTGAGGGTACTGACTGCATGGTGATAGTGGAGAAAGTGTAAGGTACAAAGCTAGTTGCAGAAGAATACAGATACTATGATGCCATTTATATAACATTTTAAAACACACAAAAATACTATCGATTTTAGTTAAATATAAGAAGTGTATATTTAACAACACATGTTTTATTCCAATAGATACAGGCAAAGTGAAGATAAGTGCAGGAATAAAACACCAAATTCAGAGTAGTGGACAATACGTGCGGAAAGGGTGTGCTGAGCTTCAAGTCCATTTCTAATGTTTTACTTCTTAAATCAGAGAGTGGTTACAAATAAGACAAAGAATTGATGAAGATACCAGGAGAATGATGCAAAAGGTTGTAAGACTTGGAAACACGTTATTTGTAACAAATTTGGGTTACAAAGTTGACTGGAAGAAAATTAAGTTTTTAGTATGGCTGGTGTGGAGGGCCAAGCAGACATACTTCAGGATTAAGATGGTAAAAGTCATGGAATAGGCACTGGTACTTTTGAGCAGTCCTTTGAAGCTGTGCAAGCTGTATCTATGTTTAGTTGTCAAGTGCTGTTTGGACAGACTGAAGCATGGGAAAATGGATGATGGCACCTTACCTCAAGGAGACTTTTTCTCTCCTGAGCACACACAACAAATTTCCTATGGATTTGGTGGTACTGGCATGGGGTTAGGACCAGGAGGCCAACCTATCCATGTCAATCACCTACCCATGTCAATCATCCTATGCAAAGACATAGGAATGGGAGAAGGCATAGGATTCAGGAACAAATAAAATGGGAGGCATGAAGTGACCCTTTGGTGGTATCACAGGAAATATGGGTGAACATGGGCAAAATAAATGGTAGAGGCAGTGTCCCCAGGATTGAGAGGATGGGCCCAGGCATTGCCAACATGGAGCAAACAGGTGTACACCTGCACAACAGCATGTATCCTATGGTCTCTGAGAGTGAGTGCACGGGCCTGGGCCTGGACCACATGGGCTCAGTTGAGTGCATGGGCATGCTGGTTCCTGACCATGTGGCCCCCAGCATCAAACTCATGGGCCAGAGAACAGAGCACATCAGTTCTGGAATAGAGAGCATGGTGCTGGCATGGGTTTTGGTCCTGAGCACATGGCTCACCTATCCAGCCCTGGGGCAAACCATTGAGTGCATGGGCTCTGCTGTGGAGCAGATGGGCCTGAGCATGAAGCACATGCTGAGCGTGGGGGCTGGCCTGGCGTGCATGGGCCTCGAGCACATGGGTCCCGCGATGGGTCCAGCCCTGGGCACTGGCATTGAGCCTGTGAGCCTGGCCATAAATGGCGGTGGTGGTGCCAGTTTTGAACACGCCACTGAGATGGAGCATGGCAATTTTGGAGGAAACCTTTCAAGTTTCTTTGGTGGAGCTGGAGGCCATGTGCCTAGGAGGGCCAGGAAGGCCTATCAGGTATTTGTGAAAAATCTCCCATTTGATTTTACATAGAAGAGTCTAAAAGACAAATTCATGAATATGGCCACATGCTATATGCCAACATTAAAATGGAGAATGGGAAGTCTAAGGGATGCGGTGTGGTTAAGTTTGAGTCACCAGAGGTGGCCTTCTGGGTCATGAATGGCACAAAGCAGAGTGACTGAGAGATCGATATTGAAATATAAATGCTTAAGCATTGGTCTTTTAAAACATGGTATCAGACCTTTGAATCTGAACTTTTTCTTGTTAACCATTTTTAATTTGTTGACTGGATGCATAAGGATGTTTTAAAAATCCAGTTTCTTGTTGGGGTAATTTGAATTACTTTTTTTTAATATATGAATTACTTTTTAAATTCCATTTTAGTTCCATTTGACTGTTTGCATTGATATTACAACACGGACAATTTTTTTGTAGTTGTGGCATCTTATTAACATCAAATATGACTGATAATAAATTATCAGTTACTGAAAAAAATGGGGGGGACCTACAGGCATGTATTTATAGTAAGTTCTTCTCACAGCAGGCAAGCATTTACTGAAGTGGACAATTGGACCAAATTAGAATCCTGTTTCCTCTGAAAAAATCTTCATGCCTAAAAAATAAGGTGACCCTGGTAAACCTCACTTATAACCCTTATTTGTGCTAATGCTCATTGTATATTATCACTTTCAATGCACACAAAAATCCTGTGGGGTGGCAACTATTATCCCTTTTAAAAGATGAAATGAAGGCCAATTTACCCTGAGTCGCACAGCTATTAACATCAAGAATAGGAAACCTTAACAAAACGAATAATTTAAGAGTGGAGGAGAATCTCTAGTCATAAAGAAAAGTTAAGAATTATAGGTACTTACCAACCTAGAAAAGTGAGACTGAGGTATATATCAAATAGAGTGGATATTTCTGGTTATTGAGATTAAGGATGATTTTAATTTTCTTAATTCAGGTTCTGACCCTTACAAGCTACGTATTCTTGGGAATGTTACTAAATCTGTTTTAGTTTCCTCATTTGCAAAGATGGATATTAATAGTACTCACTTCACAGGGCTGTTGCAAGAAGTAAATGAGATAATCTATGTAAGTGCTTAAAATAGTGCCCAACCTATGAGTACTTAATAAAAGCTAATAATTACCAACAGCTCAATATAATTTTCATTTGCGTTGAGTCTGAGCATCTGTCCATATGTTTGAAAAACATTTGTATTTTCAGTTTATTCATGATCTTTAGTCATTTCCCACTGGCTAAGAAGCTTATTTGTTTGAGCAAGATATATGTGATTTTTGCTTCCCTGATTTGGTTTATTTGTTTTATTAATCTGTTGTACAAAGAATATGTATAAAGAGAAAAAGTATGGATACTAAATCTTACTGGAAAAATCTTTGAGGGCCTTTGCAGACCTTTTTTTGATGCTACTCATTCCTAAATGCACCACAAACTACTTTGTTAACTCTGCCGTCTTCTCAATGGTCATTTGGTTTTGGGGAGGCAGAAGACCTACATTTCAGGACAAAAACAAACTCCTTACAGAAGTATTCTTGACTCTGGTCTGCTTTAAAGGCCTTTTCAGTCACTCTGCCCAATATTCCAGCCACTTAATTTCCTGGATAATACACACATACATATACACCTACAGACATAGCCATTTCTGCCACAGTTCTACCGCTTCCTTTACCTGCAGTAACCTCCCTCCTACCCCACTCCCCCTTTACTACCAATTGAACGTCTAATTTCAGGACCCAGTTGAAATGCCTCCTTTTGTGCACCTTCCCAAGCAGCAACTGACCTTCACCACTCTACCCCCAGTTTATCATTCTTCTCATGTTCCCACAGCACTTTGTGCTAATCACTCTTATAGTACCTGACACCTTGAGTCCTTACCATACAAGTGTCTAACCCTCTGGACTGTGAACTAAGACAAGACATGGGTATGCCGCTGAAATTTTTGAAAAAAGAATGGATGACAATGACAGGAAGGAGATAAAGAATCAGTAATATTCTGCTTTTATCAGAAAAAAAAAACTACATGCAAGTATTTGTTTCTGCTAAGTAAGAGTAGAGGCACCTACTCACAGCATATGGTATGAAACAGGAGTGTCCCATTATGTACCTTCCCCACACAGGGCTTCCATCAACCCACCCCCCAAATCTACCCTCTGGACTGTGGCAGCATCTGTCTCCTTAGTCTCAGGTCAAGAACCTTCTGAGTTATGAGCACATTTTAACAAGGGCTATATGGACTCAATGTCCTGGCTTTGCAACCGTTCTCTGGGCATGTGGCTCATCTTTTGAGTACAAGTCCTCCCTCCTCAGGGTAACCTTTACCTTAGCAAAGCCCACCAATTGTGATGCCTCCTGACTCACTTGGCTGAGTCAAAGTATTACAGCATAAAGATGGAAATGTTTTAAGTTGCCAGTATCCTCCAGCCAAAGACCACAGGATCATGCCTGTAGTTAAACAAGTTGGCCATATCTCATTGCAGTGAGGGAGAACACACACCATGGGGAACCATGTGGTGTCTCAGGAAGGTTTCAGAAAGAAACTCTTACAAGATTTCAGCTTTGGTTGGGTTATTTTGGGAAAGCGTGAAGTGGCGGGGGTGGGGGGGGTGGTTCCAGCTTAGATGCTGTCAGAAAGCAGGGGCAATTCTACGACTAAATCTGTAACTGGTAAAAATGTGATAATTATTTTTGCCGAGAAAGGGGTATTTAGTATTTTGCGGCCTCATTTTTGTCTCTGCTTAAACAAAATTACAAAGTGCTCTTATTTTGTCTCCTTTTGGCATGGTCTCTGAGTGACACTGTCTGATGTTGGTGTCCTATGACATCATTAATGCCCAATAAAGGAATTAAATGGTGTAGCTCTGAGTGCCAGGGGCTGAATGTCAGCACTGTTAATTTTTATTCTTAACATGCAGTCCTTTCTCCCAAGTAGACTGTGAGATGCTTGTTGCCAGAGATGGTGGTACCTGCTAAACCATCCTTGACAAGGCATTGCATGAAGGTGTTTAGTAAATAACTGCTGATCTGGAGGGTTGATCTAGGACCTCAACTCACAGCCATCTACTTTATGCTTGGTTAATTAATATATTGTCAAGTTTCTCCTAAGGAAACAAGTACATGAAATAGGTTTTTCCAATCCTCAGGTTGAAGATCAGGAGATTGGTTCTAATATCAGCTCCTCCAATAAGTGTCAAGACCTTGAGGAAGCCAGTTAGCTGTTCTAGACCTTAGTTTCCCCACTTGAAAAAGAATGGGCTAAAGACCTATTTGGCTCTGAAATTTGGGGAGAACATGAGTTTTCTCTTGCATCTCTTCTATCTATACAGAAGGTGCTAAAGGGTACATGGTCACATATTATAGAAGAGAATAATTACTCAGTAAATGGTGCTATAGGTGAGCTGTTTAAAATAAAAATCAACTGAGATATTAATCTTATACCACGTGTCAGTAATAATTCCAAAAGGAATAGGAAAAGGAGAAATATAAAAGAAAATATAAAATTTATCACTGAATGAGAAGATTTGCAAATTTATAATACGCTAAATCCATGGGAATAAGTTAGCTTTGCAACTTAAAAATGAAAAGTTATATAGTTAGAAACCAACTTAGAAGGAAAAAATCAAACTAGGAAAATATTTTCAACAAATGGTTAATATTCTAAATGTAATCCCATTTCATTCCATCTACCTATCTCAGTCAAATCTTGACTGAAGGCAGATATGAAATCACTTAGGGAGGAATTTCTTGTAGCTGGAAATAACTGATTCCTCCAAAACCAAATTAGATGCTTTTCTCCAAGGGCCTGACAGACCACACAACATCTTCTCTCCAATAGTTCAACAACACTATTGTACAGATTGTGCATACTATTTCAGGTACATAGAATTTCACAAAATGAAAAAGGCTTTCAAACCATTATCTCATTTGGTTCTCACAGCAACATTGTAAGATAGCAAGGTAACCATTATTCAAACTTTACAGATTATAAAACCAAGACCTAAAAATGGTAAGTTACTTTCCCAAGATCACTTCCGGGGACAAATGTTAAAACCCACCCTAGACCTCACACTGGCACTCCGCCTTAGTTTTTGCTGTCTTTAGAGTGAGGAGTTTGGATTAAAGATTCTCAACATTGCCTTCCTGTTTTAAGCCAAAGATTTATGACAACACCATACTCCAGTTTTGAGAAAAAATAAGTCCAGACCAGAGGAAAAAGAAAAACATTGAAATTTGGTTGGGTTGATGAGATGAAAAGATCCTTCTTCCCCTTGATGGAACTTATTGGTATTGTTTTTCCTAAATGTAATATCCAAATACTATCCAAATGTTTTTCAAAAAAACATTTAGTGTTACAAAACTTTAACAGAGTAAGTACCAAATAACATTAATTTCTCCATAATTTTCAAAGTTACTTACACTTGAGGTCTCAATTACGTGGATCTTAAATTCAATAGTCTTGTATTGTTGCCGCAGAAACATCCCAGGAAGCCTGCCCTTTTGATGTCTGTCATGCTTAGCTGTTAGATGACCTGATCATTAAAAATTAGTCTCTTTTTAAAAACTCATTTTTGTAGGCTTGCAACGAATTTGTCAGGGTTCATTATATACCTTCCAGCTCTTGTCATTTTCCACTTTCTTCAACACTCAGTTGACTGGATGCATTTTTTGCCAAGATAAATGGTCCAGATTCATCTTTCTTCTTGGGAGTTTTTACTACTGCTCTCCAAAATGTGGTAAGCTACCACAGTTTTAGGACCCCGGCCCTATCTGCTTGAGCCATTACCAAAATAGAGGAAGTCCTCATAGTTCACATGGCCTACAGTGTCTCCATATCGGATCTGTACAATTTTGTAGCCAAACCTAATATTGAGAGGACAGAACTCACATGGCCCGAAAAGTAACACTGGACCCTAACGCCTCAAAGGCCTAGAGGCCATTGTGAGCAAACCTAGAACTTAACAGCCTCGGTCATTCATTGGACACAGGGCATGTCAATCCTCACTTCTCAGCAAATGAGCGTGGAGGGCGTGATCAGGTGACTTGACCCTTTATTGACGCTACCCTGCCCCGCCTCACTCCACGTCACCCGCCAGGCGGAATCTTTCCGGCCTAGTTAGCCGTGGTCGGGGGCGCAGCAGCCACGGTGGGTAGTTCCTGGCCCTTCCTGTCCTGGGACCCCTCCAGCACCTCCACAGACGACTGTCCCCTTGTCGCAGGCTCCTCTGCCACCCCTGCCCCTTCCCCAATCTACCTCCCCTCAGGCAACCCTTCTGCCCCAGCCTCCCCTCAGCGACTGCCACCTCAGTGGCCGCCATCTTTATTGTCGTCGCCACAGCCCGAGAGTCGGTTCCGTTGAGGTAGTGCCTGGTGTCATGTCCGCCACAGGGGACAGAGAACTGCACTCAGGTGGACGGGACAGCCCTGTGGGACCGGAGGGAGCATGGGCCAGAGCGGTGGGAGCTGGTGACTGGGTGGTCGGAGACTCCGGGCCCCACGAGAGCGACTTGCCGTCGGCAGCCCAGGAGGCCGGAGTGGGTGGGGCGGCCGCGGACGGTGGGGAGGCCGCGGATGGTGAGGCAGCCGGAGTATGTGGACCGGCCGTCGTGTCCGCGGCAGCCTGCGTGTCCGGGGCATTCGGTGTCTCTGGGGAGCTCGGGGTCCCCAAGGCAATTGCAGTCTGTGGGGCGCCCGGGGTCCCCGGGGGGGTGGGTGGCTTCGGGGTGACCGGAGCCCCGGGGAAATTCGCTGTGTGTGGGGTGGCCGGCAGCCCCGGGGAGCTGGGCGTCGGCGGGGCAGCCGGGGCGTGGGGCGGCTCTGAGGCGGCGGGCAGCAGCTGCGGCTCCGATGCCGCCGGCGCGGCCGGGGGTCCCGGGGACCCCGCCGGGGGGCAGGCGCTGGCCCTGGTGCCCTCGCCGGGCAGCTGGAGCAGCGAAGACTCGGACTTCGGCCCGGCCGAGGAGGAGCAGCTGCCGCAGGGCCTGGACATCATGGTGGACTCGCACCACTTCCCGATGGCCGGCTTCCGCTTCATGTTCCTCGACATGGTCC
>PVIJ01022640.1:0-15699 GCA_004024925.1 Scalopus aquaticus
GGGGGTAGGATGGGAGGGCAGGGAAGGGGGCAAAGGGGTGGGACGGTGACACAGATACAGGCTGGGCGAGGAGACACCCTGGAGATAATGAAATGGGGGTCCCCATAGTCTGAAACCACTGAATCGTGTCTTGCAGAGGATAGAGGCCACGTGGCCAAGACCCCCGGGAGACATGCGGGCACAGAGAGCCATCTCGGCAGAGCCATGAACAGAGAGCCGAAGAGAGAGAGGAACCAGTGGAGAGGTGGGATGGCAGGCAGAAGATGGGTGAAGCGAACGACACCCCGAGAGGGAAGAGGATACAGAGGCCCGCGAATAGCAACAGAGGCCCCTGAATACCAACAGCCTAAGCCCTGATCCTGCCACGCCCTGAACACCAGGGCGACCTGCGATTCCTCCTTCTGCCATGTTGGTAAGTCGTGACCTTGATTTGTGCCTGTGTTTTCAGAGGTCGCCAGGCAGGTTCTACGTGTGCCCACAGCAGCAGGAGGTGGCCAAACTGCTGCTTTATCTCCTTCCTTCAGCCAATACTGAGTACAAACTTCGTGCTGAACACACCTGGGGTGCTGGGGAAGCAGCAGTGAACAAAGGCCGTCCATCCACAGAACTTTCACCCTCGTTGCTGGACAAATAAATTTATCGTGTCAAGTAGCGTTGAGAGGAAAAGAAAAATCGAGCAACGCTGAGGAGAAAGTAACTGACATTGTTGAGTATAACCAGCCCTGTTATTCTTACCAACCCTTTCGCTCAAACAACTGAAAATGCTGGATGGAATTTTTGTGTCAATCCTAAGAGCATTGAAGGTCTCACAAGATTTATCAGGCCATAACTGAAGGGAAATTGAGAACCCAGGGAAGTCATCTGAGCACTTTGGCCCTGAGGGGATTTTGCAGTCCTGGCAAATTTGAACTTTCATTTTGATGGTTTCTTAGATGAGGGAATAAAAAGAAAAGCTCTGGGCTTACCCGAGGTAGGGAGTCCACATTAAACCTGGGAAGCAGAGGCGATCCCTTCAGGGTAAGGGAGGCTGGGAGTAAATTGGCCCCCATCTGTGAATTTGCGGTCCATGGCGTGGGTGGTCTGCAAGACCTCAGGCCGTGAATTTAAAGACTGGGGCTGGTGGTATTTTTAAGCTCTTGACAAAACCACACACGAAAGATGTTTTCTGGTGAAGAGAGCCTTCACTGAAAGCCTCAAAACACCCTTGTAGGGCCTCCCTGGTGGCGCAGTGGTTACGCGCTGCAATGTGAAGCTGTCAGCAGGGCTCGCGATGCAAATTCGACACCCAGCCGGGGAGAATCCCACATGGTGCGGCAGACCTCTCCTGCCTCGCCCGCTGCTCCCCTCAGCAGTGTGTTTCTGATCTGCCTGTTCTGCTCCCCACTCTGTCTCTGGTGAACCCTCTCGCCACCCCACACCTCTGGCCTGTAACCCAAGCTTGTATGTATAAATAAATAAATCTTAAAAAAAAACAAAAACACCCTTGTAAGCATATTTGCACGGAAAAGGACTAGCACATAGTGCCATATAACCCAGGAGACACAAAGTGCCTGCAGCAAGAACCAGAGGACACTAGAAACAGACCCACTAAGGACTTCTGATACTGGAATTATCAGACAAACAAAAAATGTATGTTTTATTTCTGTGAAATACAAACTTGCCATGGGGAATAGACCAAGAAACTAAAAATTACCTGGATGCTTTGAAAATGCAGCTTTATTCTTTTAGTAAATAGGTTTAAAATTAAACAGCAGCCGAATAGATAGTGAGTTGGAACAAAGGTCAAAATTCTTTTATTATTTTATTTATTTATAATACAGAGACAGAGTGGGCAGCAGAACAGACAGATACACTGAAATACACTGCTGAGGGGAGTAGTGGGGAGACAGGAGAGGTCTGCCACGCCATGTGGGAAGCTCCCTGACCAGGCATCGAACTCAGGCTGCAGTGGCTACTGATAGCTTCATAGGCTGAGACTTTAACTCCTGTGCCACCAGGGAGGCCCTATACTAATACAGTTGAAAATAGAAATGAAATGGACAAATTCCTAGAAAAATATAGCCTAGCAAAAATAAAGCATTTGATTCATCCTAAAACCGCTGAAATAAACTGAATCAGTAATTTTTTTTACATTTTAAAAAGACAGATTTATTCAGAATTAGGAGGAAGAGTCGCCTGTACAGTCACAGGTGTGCAGGAGAGCTGCCACGCCTGCTTTGCAAAGGGAAAAGGAAACACCTGCATAGTCCCCGGCAGGCATGAGAGCTGCCAAATCATTTTTTTCAAATTAACCACAAAGAAAATTCTGAGACCAGACATTCTTACTAGCTGGTTCTCCTAAAAACTCAAGGAAGAAATATTCCGACAGGTAACCCCTCACCAGGCCGGAGGAGGCCTGGCACCCCAGCTCTTTTTATGAGGCTCGGCGAATTGGATACCAAACCTTGACAGGGAGGGTAAATGAGAAGAAATTACAGGGCAAAATTCATTGCAGACACTTTAGTACTAAACATAGTAAAAAATGTGAAATGAACGTCAGGGAACCCATTTTCCGGTGTTACCCATAATGCATTCTTTGCAATGTTATTTATTCCCCAAAGATATTTTCGAGAGCCCATGGTTTCCTGGCGCCTTGAACAAGTCCTTGGCCCGCCTCTGGGTTTATCCGGTGTTGGTCCTCGGCAGAAGGAAGAGCAGGTCAAGGAGTGTGTCTGACGTGCTTGAGGAACAGGGAAAGCCCGCTTGCGTGGAGGGAGCGTCAGGAACGAGAGGGAGAGGCTCCGAGGCGGGAAACAGAGGCAGGGCCATTGTGCGTGGCCAGAATGTGGCGTTTTGTTTTTTATCCTATGGGAAGGGAAACCTTGGAAAGCTTCTTTACAGGTGAAAGCCCTAATCGGGCCCGAATTGAAAATCTTGTCGCACATCTGTGGCATCTTGGGAAGCTGACTCTAGGTCTCTAATTGTTAGGGGTCCTAAGTGTGGAAAGAGAGAAGTAATCCAGGGAGGAGAGTCAAGCAAGGCTGGATTCCGCCCTCCCCTCTTTCACCCTCCCCCAGGAAACCCTGCAGGAGAGGCTGAGAGAGTTTCCTCGAACAAGGCAAGAGTGAAGTGGTCCCAAAGGATCTTCCTTCCAGGACAGCGCCATCTTTATTCCTTGACCCAGCCACTGTCTCGGCCCTCTTCGGGAAAGGGGGAGCGATGCTGGGGCCCTGGAGATACTCTCTCCTCTCTGCTCTTCGCTGCCTCTCTGGGGATGAGTTTGAAACAGGCATAACCTGGGGCCTGACTCCGGGGGCCAGAAGTTTCCCTGAAACCACAAACAAACGTTCATCAGCCTGTATTTCTCTCTAGGGAAAGGCTTTTTAGTTCGCCAGATTCTCAAAGGATTATTTCACTTACAAAGGACAAATCTCTGATTTGAATTGACTGGAGGGGGGAAAACAGGGAGGGATATTTATTGCCTCATGTCACTGCCTCCTGTAAAGCTGGCGGCTAACCCAAACCTTCCAGCGTGGACGCGGCGCTCACATGCAGTCTTAGGAATGTGCCCCTTTGCGTCGCCGAGCCCTGGTTTCCCTACTTGACTTCCCCTTTGCACAGGTGCTCCGGTCCTGGGGGAACGATGACCCGCGCGGCGTCGCCTTCGCCGCCAGCTCAGCCCGGTGCTGGCCTGGCCTGGCCTGGGTCCAGCCCACCCCGAGCCCTCCCTGCAGCTGCAGTGGCGGCTTCCGCGTGGCCGCCCGTGGCCCGTGACCACCCCACAGGTGAGTACAAGCCCTCGAGCGCGGACTGTGTTTTCCTATTTTGTTGTTATTTACATTTTAAAAGGCCAGGTTCATTAGGAAAAGGAGAAAAAGCGGGGCACCGAATCAGACTGGCCCAGGGAGGGTCTGCGCGCAAAGCCGAGGCGCCTGTTAGGGACCCCAAGGATGCGCGTTTCCTGTTGCGCCTCTGGTGGCTCACCGCGGCTCTGGCTTGGAACAGCACATTCCCTGTCCCCAGGGCTCGCGGGTCGGCCCAGTGCGGGCCTGGAAGGCTGGTCCCACGGCTTCCTCCAGCTTCCAGCAGCCCCGGCGCTGCTTGACAGCGGGCTCTTCCCATTCCCAGAGCCCCGGCGACAGCAGGTTTCCAGCATCTGCCTCTTGCTCCCCTTGTCAGGATCTCACAGGCCGGGAGAAAGACCCCTCAGCAGCCTGGGCGCCCGGGCCTGACCTGCGCAGAAGGGCGCAGAGGCTCCCCCTGCGCCAGGCATTAGGGGCGAGGTGGGCGAGGTGGGAAGAGAACACCTAACTGGACCGTCCTCCCGCCCAGCCTGCCCTGGCCGCCCTGCGTGGATCGCTGCTGTTGACTCAGCCCTGGGCGCCCTTAGCGAGCCGCACGGAGGCCAGCTCAGCGCTGGAGCCCCCGCCCGGGGCAGTCGGCGGGCTGCCGAAGCAGGGCCTGAAGGACACCTCAAGTAGAACCTGGGCTTGCGCCAGAGTGTGACACAGAAGCCACACTGGCTTCTTTCCTCGGAGGTTGTTTCTCCGCGTTCCAGGTGAGCAGCGCTGGCCCAGTGCAGAGAGGGGCAGAGGACACGCGGGAGAGGACAGGTCCTGCCTCTGGGCGCTCACCTTGCGCCCAGCTGCAAGACCCCTCGGGCTCAGGGGACGTGGGGCCCACGCACAAGCAGGAGCAAAGGGTTTCTCAGGCCACGGGCGGCTGGCGAGCTCACCCGGCGGTGTCCGCGGTGTCCAGTCCCAAACCAAAGGCCGCGTGTGCGAGACGGTGCCCCCACGGATGGGGCCTGGAGCCCGTGGCGCCGTCAGGCAGCGGGCCGGGGCCGATTCGCGGTGGCAGCTGGAGGTGCTCGCAGGCAGGGCCCCCAGTCAGTCTGGAGGCCCCAGCGGACAGCACAGCAGCCGAGGCGCCAGCCACAGGAGGGGGTGCGGACGAATAGCAGTAGGTAGCTCTGGAAGGTGAGCTGACCCGGCGCCGGCCGGCACCACGGTTCCCCGGGGGGCGGTGTTCAGCTCAGTGTTGGCAGCTCCCTGTGGGCTGTCGGTCTACGCCGCCAGCAAACAGCTTTTGGAGACACGGCACCCGGGGCTGTCGGCGCACCTTCCGGTGAGGGCAGAGGCAGGGCCGGAGCCAGGCAGGCAGGTCGGCCTCTGCGGGGGTCTGCAGTGTCTCTTTCCTCAGAGATCAGCCGCCGGCTGCTGCTTTTTTTTTTTTTTTTAAGATTTTTATTTATTTATGAGTACAAGAGCTGGGGTGCAGGCGGTGAGAGGATTCACCAGAGACAGAGTGGGGAGCAGAACAGGCAGATCTACTGAAGTCCACTGCTGATGGGAGCAGCGGGGAGACAGGAGGGGTCTGCTGCGCCCTGTGGGAAGCTCCCTGGCTGGTATCGAACTCGTGCTGCAGTGTCTGCGGACAGCGTCACAGTGCTGCGCTGAACCTGTTGCGCCACCAGGGAGGCCCCCAGCTGGCTGCTGCTTTTTTCGAAGGCCAGGAACAGAAAACCACAGCGACTGCCTGCCTCGCCTTTTAGTCCCCTTCAGGGTCCGCACCCTGCAAGCCTGACTCGACCATTTTCACTCCTAAGTGGCCGATTGGGCTGTTTTGCACCAATGACCTGGGCTTGAACCCGATTGGTTCATGCCACGATCCAGCTGCCAAATATAAAAGGGGAAACTTGGTGCCCTTGCAGACCAGGCCCGTCTTACCTCAGGGCAGGTCATGGACGGGCGACCGCAGTGAGGCAGAGGCAGCTGCGTCTCGTGCCCAGCGGGGCCGCCGGAGCCCCGAAGCCCAGGGCCTCCCGCAGGCAGCAGCCCCCACTGCCTCTGCTGCTGTTTGAGCCACGTGCCCCGGTGCTGGAGCAGCGGGGGCCACCACTTCCCCAGCCGCCCCCCCAAGCTGTGCTGCCTTGGGGGGCACCAGCAGAGCCAGCACCTCTGGCAGGTCGTGGCTGGGTTCTCCTCACCTTTTAAAAGCTGGGACACGTACGATGCTCAAGTCCCCTCTGGTCTCTCTCCCGTCAAGGCGTCTTCCCTGCAAGTAGCCGCTCTGACCAGTCTGTGACGAGCCCTTCCAGACCTGCGTCTGCAGTGCGTGCGCACGCTGGGGATACACTGTCGGCACCGTATTGTGTAGTAAGTGAGTGGTATTGTTTGAGCAAGCGTGTGAGTGTGTGTTAACATAAATGGGATCGCACTGTACATATTACTCTGCAGCTTGCTTTTTTAACTCAACAGTATGTCCTGGAAATCTATCCAGATTTATTTAAATAGCTCTGTATCGTTGCTCGGAAGAGCTGCAGCGGCGTTCCAGAAATCTCGTCTCGTGGTCTGTGCTCCCGGCACTGGGCAGCCGGGTGGCCCAGGGCTGCTGCGAGCGCCTTTATACCGCCTCCCCGGGTGCGCGTGTTTCCCGGGCCAGCCCGTCAGGGACCGGGTCGTTCATTTTCGCATGAATCAACACTTCCCGTCCCTTCTGGCGGGTGCTGTGTGGTGAAACCAAAGGCGCAGCCGCCTCAAGGGCCAAGCGTGGTTCTCGTCGGGTGCCGGCTGATCCGGCCCGGCCTGTGAGAGCCGCTCCGCTGCAGGCCGCAGGTCCGGCTGGCCCGGGGCAGCTCCGGGCGGATCGCTCTGGGGTTCAGGCCGAGAGAGACCGTGGGACAGAACCGGCTCTTTGTGGCCTCTTAAGGGGTGGGATGTGCTGGCATTGCCGATGCCCCCCAGGGCCCACCCTCCAGTACCCAGCGGTATAGCAGGGGGTGGGCAAAAGCTGCCGGCAGCGGGGGGGGGGGTTCCCCAGTACTGTTCCGCGGCGTGGGGTGCCACTTGAAAAGCAGCAGAGAGGCTGACACGCCAGCTCCCGGCGGAGCCCACCCTGCGGCGATTTCGAGACCCACATCCCAGAGCTGCTGCAGCCCCCTCCACCCTCTTACGTCATTGCACCCACCCCGCCGAAGAGGCACCAGCTCAGAGAGCCTCTCGCCCCACGGTGGCGGCCTGGCTGTGGCCCCTCGGAGCCCGCCGGCCCGTGAGCCCGCCTCGAGGTCAGAGCAGGCCTGGCCTGCACAGGCACCGAGTTGCCCCTTTTATATTTGGCAGCTGGATCGTGGAGCGGCCCAGTCAGGTGTGAGCTAAATGACCTAACCAGTCAGCCTCAAGCCCAGCTGGTTAGTTCATTATTCAGATCCGAAAATTCAGAACGAGCTGATGGGTGCCAAGTGCCCCCATCCCTTCATCCCATGGGGACTGAAATGGTCCAGTCAGGATGTGGGCCCTGAGGAGGATACAGGCAGGGCCAGGCCTGCGTAGGCTGCTGCTTCCGGGCTTCCGGGGAGAGAAGGGGGTGAGCAGACAACCTCCGAGAGAGAGGGGGCGCGGGAGGCCTCCCAGAGGCCGGAAGACTGCGCCCGCCGCCCGCCCGACTTGGCGTCTCCGAGCTGCTGGTTGCTGGTTTCGGCCGCAGCTCGTCGAGAGCTGTGAACATGGGGGGTCTAACACCGCCGCCTGCTGACTGGCCGGGGCTGCCCAGCCCGTGGTCTGGGGCAGAGAGCCGTTAACACTGGCGTGGCTGGCACCCTGCCTCCCGGTGACTGTGGACAGGTGATGGGCACTCTGTCCGGGTCACCTCTGAGAACTGTCCAGTCCTGACCGCTGGCGCCTCCCCGCGGTGCTGGTGCCTCTGGCTGCCTGGCCCGGCCCTCAGGTTGCGGCGGGGGCTGCTGCTGCGGAGTCCTCTCAGCGGCCTCCCCTGTGGGCACCCCCAGCTGCCTCCTCGGGCTGGATCCTGGCCGCTGCCCACCAGCGCACAGCCGGGCTCCACCGCTTGCGGGCGGACGGCGTCGCCGGAAACGAGCCTCCTTTAGTCGGGCCGGCGAGACGCTCCCTGGGCCGAGCTAGCTGGCCTGTGGCCCCGGAAGCTGTTTTCCCTGTTCACTCCACAAACCCCGTTGTTGCCGCCATGGTGGGCACCTGGAGTGGGGTGTGGGCATGTGTGAGTGGGCACACCTGGGCCAGAGACTGGCTTACAGTCAGAGGAAGCAGCAGCAGCAGTAGAGCACCAGCGGGAGAAGCGGCAGAGACAGAGGAGAAGCAGAGGACCTTCGTTCGGGGTGCAGCAGAGAGGCCACGAGACGCCGCCAGAGAGCCCGAGAAAGTGAAGATTCGCGGGGGGCTGGGAGGCCTGCCCGCCCCCCGGCCCCGTTGCCTGCCCTGTGCCTGGTTCCGCTCCACAAGAGACCATTAAAGAGCATAAAAAGCCACCAAGGGCTCCAGGCCTCCTCCCTTCCTCCTTCTGACCCGTGTGCGCAGCTCTAGAGAGAGCCTGTGCTCCCTGGTGTTTTCCTGCCGCTACCCCGAGTCTGAGTGGTCCCGCAGTTGAGCACCGAGGTGAGGACCCCGAGACCATCGCCTGTCCTCTCTCCTGGCACTGCCCTCTGACCCGCGGTGGCACTGCCGTGTCCCTGTCGCAGAGGACGGGCCAGCTGGTGCGGGGCGCTCCTCCGAGCCAGCCAGATGCGGGCCGTGGTAGGCGGCGCCTCAGCCTGGGCCGGCGTCAGCAGTTTCCCACCCACGCGCCACTGGCCAAAGCGAGCGTGGGGCCACGTGCTGCGAGCGGGCCGGGCCGGGCCCCCCTCGGGGCCCTGCTGAGGGGCATGCGGTGTGGGCACAGCAGTTCCCACTTCCGTGAGGGAGGCCGCGAGGACCTCCTTGCCCGTCCTCAACACCAGTCAGCCTGGGCCTGCCAGGCTTGTGGGGAAACATGTCGGCTTTTGTCTTTCCCAGCGTGCGCTTATGGCCACTGTCGGCCAAGCGGCAGCACAAGAGGAAAAAGCACCAGGTGGAAAAAACAAGAGCTTGACACGACCCCTCTCGCCACTTCCTGTGGTTTTTAAGTTGCTTCCTCTACACAAATCACCTGTCAGCGTCCCCACCTATCCCCACCTATCAGCGTGGCACAGGACTTGGGGCTGCGGAACCCCAGGCCAGACCCCAGCGGCGTGGCCTGGTTACCTGACCCTTTACGTGACTGGACAGCTCGCCGAGCCGCGCACCACGCCATGCCCGCCGGGGCGCGGGATCCGTCGGCGGTGCCTGCCTCACGTCATGTGGCAGGATCCCTCTGGAATCCGTCGCCACAGCTGGCCCTGAACTAGGAAGCTCTGCTGATGCCTGCGGTCAGGTTAGAGGCACGCAAGCTGCCGGCAGAGGAGAAAGCTGCTGGGCGCGGGGCAGCCAGCGGGCGGGGGCTGGGCGTCCGTCAGTTGCAAGCGAGGGAACCCTGGTGGGAACTGGGCCCAGCAACAACAACAAAATGGGGGGCTGCACGTCCTGGCCTCTCACCACCACCCCTCGCGTCGCGTTTCCGGTCCCCCTCCCTCTTCACCTCAGACTTCAGGGTGTTTGGTGACGTCCACAAGTTTCCTGGTTTTATGTCGTCAATAATGTGTCACATGAGTGTCCGTACTTGTCTGTCATCCTGACTGCTGCGCGCAGCTCCTTCAAGGTCGCTCCATTTCGTGGAACAGGCTGCCTCTGCCCTTTCTCGTAGTGGCCTAGTGCTCCGTGGTGAGATGTGCCCACCTTCCGTCTCTGTCTCGGAGATGTGAGTGCCGCCCTCCCTGGGGAGCGGGGCTCCGACCTCCAGCGCTGTGAGAGAGCAGATGTGGTGTTGGAAGCCGCTACGTTTGTGGCAACTTGCTGGAGCACAGTGACCCTCACCGCCTGGGTTACTTTGCAGCGTCAACCTTTAAAAACAATACGGCCTACACAGGGAAACTTCCGCAGGCCCCGACTGTCCAGCTCAGTGCTATTCCATAAAGCACTGAGTCATCAGCATCCAATCAAGAGGATTTCCGGGGGCCTCCCCGGTGGCACAGCGGTGGGGTGCTGCGCTGTGGAGCTGTCGGCAGCAGCGAGGAGAGTTCAACGCCCTGCTGGGGAGATTCCCACATGGCGTCACAGACCTCTCCTGCCTCGCCCGCTGCTCCCCTCAGCAGTGTGTTTTCGTCGATCTGCCTGTTCTGCTCCCCACTCTGTCTCTGGTGAACCCTCTCGCCGCCCCACACCTCTGGCCTGTACCCCAGCTTGTGTGCATAAATAAATAAATCTTAAAAAAAAGATTTCCGGCCCTCCAAGAAGCCCAAGCTGCTCCCAGCACCTGCCTCCCTCAGCGGTGCTCCCTCTCGGCCTCAAGCCGCCTGCCAGGTCTGCCTCCCGTGGTCTCCGTACAGCCTGGTATTGGGGAGGTCGGCCTTAGCGGGTGCTCGCCGACCCCCTGACCGTCCTGTGCGGTGTCTGTTCCCATCCGTCGCCCATTTGTCCGCAGGCCGCTTGTCTTTTGCTCTGGTGACCCGCAGACGTTCTTGGTGTTTCGCACTTGGGGGTTCTTGGTCCATGTCGGCTGAATTTCTTCAGTCTGTGGCCTGACAGCGGTCTCTACAGCATCTGGAACATTCGCCCGTATCGTTGCACATGTTGGTGACTCATCCCTTTCACGCCTTAGGTTTCTTTGTGTCCTTGCGCCCCGTTTGTGCCTCCTCCCTGCTGGGGGTCACCGTGCTGTCCAGGAGTTGGCTACTGAGAGCAGAATGCCGGGACTGCACACAAGTCTTAGCGAGAGACCCCGAGCTCGTTCCCGCGGCGGCCGGATCATCTCCAGTCCCCGCTAGCGCTCGTGAGAGCTTGGCTGCGCCACATACTTGTGGGTGTTGGCTGGGGTTCACCTCTTTTATGTGAACCTCCTCGTGACTCGGAGATATTACAGCCCCTCATCTGCGTCCCCCATGACTGACCACATGGAGCGTTTTCATGTGCTGGAGCCTCCCGTGTGTCGCCTTCTGCTAAGCGTCTGTTCTCCCGCTCTGTCCTTCCATTGCTCCTCCGTTTCGGATGCTCAGAAGTTCTTTATAGATTCTCGATTCATCTCTTTATCAGACATATATGCTGTAATGTTTTCTCCAGGCCTGTGGTTGCCTTTCGGTTTATCGAATGATCTTTTTAGTAAGCAAAAGTTTTAACTTTGGATAAGTCTAACTTATCAAACTTTTAAAAAATATTTATTTTATTTATGTATGCATACAAGAACTCGGTGTAGGCCTGACGCCCAGTGAGTGAGAGGATTCACCAGAGACAGCGTGGGGAGCAGAACAGGCGTATCCACTGAATACACTGCTGAGGGGAGCAGCGGGGAGACAGGAGAGGTCTGCTGCGCCCTGTGGGAAACTCCCTGGCCGGGGATTGAACTCAAGCCCCAGTGGCTGGTGATAGCTTCATACCGCTGACTTTAACCCTTGCACCACCAGGGAGGCCCCTAATTTACCAAATTTTATGGTTTTTACTTTGTGTCCTATCTAAGAAATTTGTGTATCTCCCAAGGTTGCAAAAATTTTCCCTATAATTTACGATGCTCTAGAGTTTTAACTTTCTATTTCCATTCATGACCCAATTTGAATTAACTTTCTTGTATGGTCTGAGGTAAGGGTTGTAGTTAATTCTTTCCAAACATTTATCCACTTTTTCCAGGCACCTTTCCCCCAGTGAATTGCTTTGGCTCCTTTGTTGAAAATCATTGGATTATAAAGACGGGCCTATTCGAGGACCCTGCTCTGTTCTAATTGTCGATTCTTGTGCTCTCACCACGCTGTCTTCATTACCGTGGTTTTCTGTTCAGTCTTAAAATCAGATTGCGACTCCAACTGTTTTTTTTTTTTTCTAGATTGCTCTCTATTCAAATTCCTTGCTTTTCCATGCAAATTTTAGATGGAGCCTGTCGGTTTCAACGAGAGCCTGTTGGACTCTGGTTAGCATCGCCTTGAGCCCGCGGACCGAGTGGGGGGAAGCGGCGTCCCCGCTCTGCCGGCCACGGAGCGAGGCGCGTCCCGTTGTCCTGCTGCCTGTTGGGTGGTGTTAGGCGATGAAACAGCTTTTGTTAAAGTCACCGCTGAGATTCTTTCTGTTCGTGGTTTTTTAAGTGGAATTAAAATTGTTCATCTGGCTCTATGTATCAAGACAAGTTTTAAGAGATTTCACGTGGTCTTCTCCTCGCAAGATGGTGGAATCCCCACTTTCCCGGCAGCCTGGGGCTGGCCTGTGAGGGCTTCTCGGAGATGTCTCCTGCGGGATCCAGGCCGGTCCCGCTCGTCTCCCTCCGACGGGGAGCAGTTGCTCTCTCAGTTTCGGGCATCTGAGGGCCCCAGGCCTGCTGTGGAGCAGCGCTCCCCACACCCACATCCGCCTGTCTCTGCTGGTGTCTTCTGACCTGTCCCTCTATCCTGCTTCCCTGGATGGAAACCCGGCCCAGGGTGGGGTCCCCTACTTCTCAGGGCCGTCTGTGTCTGATGGTTTCCACGTGTCCCCAAGCCTAAAAGAAACCCCTAACTTCGGCTGAGTAAGTGTCAGGTCCACACAGCTGAAGTGTCTCTGACCAACTGAGCACCAGTCGAAAAGGTAGTGAATAGAAATCACTCACTTCACTCTGGAACACACAGCAGGCCCTGGGGGGCGCGCCACCTCTGCTCATCCCCAGAGGCCTTCTGGGAACTCCCGAGCCCGCTCGGCTCCCCCAACACAGCCTCCCGGGTGCGCACCGGCCACCGGCCACCGGCCAGGCCATGTCTGGCGGCACCGTGTCTCTGAGATCCTCTGGAACCCGCAACAGCCGCATCGTCGCTCGCGTGCGCTGGAGCCAGCCGTGTGCCTGCGGGAGAAGCGCGGCGCGTGGCTGCTGCCCTGACGCCCGCGCTCAGGGAGACGGTTCCAGAAGCTCTTAACCCCGGGGGGAGCAGGCGTCTGGCGCCCGACGGGGCCGGTGCAGACCACCTTGGCAGGAACCTAGAGGAGGCCGCGCTCCAGCCGTGCGCGAGGCCCAGGGGCCTCTCTCTCTGAAGATGTTCTCCCGGGGCCGTGGGGGTCAGCTCTGGGAGACTTCGGCTTGTGGGTGCTGTCGGCGCCGCCTCCTCCGGCCCAGTGTCTGCCACAGAACTTGAGCTGTCTGGCATGGGGACAGAGGTGTGTCTGCACGCACACGCCTGCTTGGGTGCCACTCGCATGTGGCTGTCACTCGGTCCTTCCCTTGGGTGCTTAAAGCGCCCCGGCGTTTGCAGGGGGGGCCCCTTCAAGCTGACCCCCGTGTCCTGGTGGCACCCTCATCTCTGGGCACACCTTGCCTCGTTGGCGCCAAGCTGTCCCAGGCTGGACGTCGGCTTGCTGCTTGGCCTCGACTCTGGCTTCTGGAGGGTGACCCTCTGGCCCTGTGCCAGGCGGCACCCAGGCTATGTCCGGCCGCTTGCCCTCCGGAGGCCGCCCTGCCTGCTCGGCGGGAGCGTGGCTGGGTCAGTGCCGCGGCCGCTGCCCGCTGCTGTGCGGCCGGCCACCCCCAAGCCTCAGTGGCTTCCGACCTCCAAATCGTCAGCTCTTAAGGTTTCTCTGAGTCGAGGGTTGGGGGGCGCTGGGGGCCATCTGGGTGCGGTCTCTGGCTGGAGCTGCGGGGCTCCGTGTGGCTCTGCCCTAAGAACGCAAAAGGCCCCTGCTCGCAGCTCTGTTGGGGCAGCCCGTGGGCAAGGGCGCCCACACCCCCACGCCGACGCCGGGCTCAGGAGACGCGGTCTCCACACGGGGGTTTCGACCACGGGGAGAGCAGGGGTGCTCCCGTTTACAGCAAGAGGGGGTGCTGTAAGCCCTTGTCCCCGCGGATCCATCCTGAGTTTTCTGTGCAAACCCCCAGCAGCGAGTGAGGGGCGCAGCCTGTGCCACGCTTTGTTTTCCTCCCAGTCAGGGCCCCGAGTCCTCCGTCCTCTCCCCGCCCGCAGCCCCTGGCCCTCGCCACCGCGGTGACCAGGGCCCGCAGCCTCCGCGCTTTTCTTGGCCAGAGTCACCGTCAGTGTCCGCCGCGCCCCTCCCCCAGCGCCAGGCGTGGCTGGGAATGGCGCGTCCCCCTCGTCCCCTTCGGGCTGGGCAGCGCCTCCCGAGCCGCTGTCTGTGGGGGGCGGGAGACGCTGTAGTTTTCAAAGTCTTGTCTAACTGCCCGTCAGAACTCCTCGCGGTGAGACAAGCAGTTAACGCGCTGTGGATGAAACAAAAACCTTTTTTTTAACAGCCCGAAGCAGAGAAATTTGATGTTTGGGTTAACCTCTGAAATGCCATCGCAGAGGGAGGGTTTCATTCCCGTCTGGTTTTTGAGATCAGAAGCACCCCTCACGGCCTGGGTCCCCAGAGCTCAGTGAGGGAGACGGGACAGCAGGGGGGCCCTTGGGGGTCAGGCCCTCAGGCCTAGGGGTCAGCAAGCAGGGCCAGGGAGGCTGAGCTCCGGTTCTGAGCCGAGCCCCTCCCCAACTCGGACCCTCCCTTCCCTCGGGCAGGCCTGGCCTCAGGCCCTCCTGGCTGGGCTGTGCTCTGCGCCCCACTCCGGACCACCCTCTGGGGCCTCCCGTGCCCAGGCCCGCCCTCGCCCCCCTGCCTGCCAGCCCCTGTCCTGCGCTGAGCGGTTTTCCTTTCTGCATGCGGGCTTTGGGGGCTCCCAAGGGGGCAGCTCTGGGGGGCGGAACCCCATGCCTGTTCAGATGTGGGTTCACGTTGGGGGCCACAGTGGCCCCCAAGGCCTGCCTCCCCCGGGCCCACAGCCGCAGGGCCAGGTGGGGTGTGGTGAGGAACGGCAGGGGTGTTGAAGGGGAGGGGGGGCTGAGCGTCAGGCACAGCAGCTGCCGCCGGGCGCCGGCCCCCCAGGCCTAGCAGCGCCCAGCCGTGCGCCCGGGGCCCCACGCACCGCTTGTCGGCTCTCCGGCCGCAGCCGCCTCTCCTTTCCTCAGTTTCCCCTGTCTCTCAAGTTTCCACATGAATGCACCCCCCAAGCTGTGCCTAGTGTGGCCTCCCCCCTCTCCCCTCCTGAGCTCCAGAGGGGAGAGCTCAGAGGCCCCTAGAGAGGGACCAGCCTCCCGCCTCTCCTGCCTGGGGTGCCGGGCTCACTGCCCCTCCCCGGGACCAACAGGGAGGGACCCGGCTCTGGCCAGGACCTTGGCCTGTCCGCTCCTGTGCTGCCGGGCCAGTGGTCGCGGGGCTGCGGGAGAGGTGAGGCGGCCGCCCTTAAGCAGGCCACGCTCCTCCAGCCGTTGGCCCCTGGCTCCCCATCCCTGCTGGCTGTGCGTGGGGGGCCCTGGGGGAGGCAAGGTGACCCGGCGGCCTAACCCCTCCCCCGCCTGCCCCCTGCCTGCTGCTGCTTCACAGCTCTAAATGTGTCCCCGCGGGAGCCACACCTGGGGAGGTGCGAGAACAGGCGGGGCCTCCTCGCCCTCCTTCCCAGCCCCCCAGTCCTGCCCCTGCCCCCCAGCCAGGGCTCCTGTCTGGGAAGGGTGTGGGGGGCAAGGACCCACCCCCACTCCATCCTCCCAACCCAGGCCCTCCCCTGCGGCTCAGAGCCCTGGTCGGGCAGCTCTGGCTCCTGGGCCACGGCCCTTCCCTTCCTGCCTCCTCCCAGCATCCTGGGCCCTGCCCGCTGCCCCTCTCCCCAGCCTGCCCCAGCCCCGGCTCCCCGCAGCCCCTCTTCTCCTCTGCCCGAGGCTCAGCAGCCTGTCCTTCCCCAGGTCGCCCCCACCCTGCCCCCGGCCTTCCCCATCTGCCACCAGGTGTGCTAGCAGCCCCCTCCCCCCCACCGCGTGCTTTGCCCTCCCCCGTGCGCCCCTTCCCTTCTCGCTCTTTCCTCTCCACC
>PVIJ01022641.1:0-15701 GCA_004024925.1 Scalopus aquaticus
GGAGGGAAGGAAAAGCGCACAAAATGGAATAGAAAAGAACACAAGGGACCATGGAGATAGATCACGGGTGAATTGGTGGTGAGCTACCCAAGGGGAATACAAAATGTAAAAGACATAAATAACAATAAAAATACATATTAAAAAAAAATTCACATCTGATCCTGAAGCTCTCCTGCTTAAAATGTTTCATGATCCCCACTGCTCTCAGCACCGAGCAGTGCTCCTTATCACAGAAGTCAAGGCCCTGCTGGTCTGCCCACTCCTCTTTCCTTGCCAGCCTCAGCACTTGCCACCTCCCATCACTATTTCTGCTCCAGTCACACTGACCTACCTTGGCCAGTGTCTCTTGTGTACCAGGCTCCCTCTCATTTTCTGTTCCCACTCTCTTTTTCCCTTTAGCAGGTCGATTTCCAGTTCACCCTTAGATGTGTATTCTTCCTGAAAGCTTTCCCTGACTGCTTCCAGTTCTGGATTTGGAGCCTTCCTTTGTCATCCTATAGAATGACTGGTAGCTGTCATAGATGTTGCTACTATATGGTCAGTGCCAAGAGGACAGAACCTAGATTTGCCTTGTTCTTATCGCCACTGTGGCCAGCATAGCATCAGGACTCTAGTAGAGACTTAACAAAATGTTGTTGAATGAATGAACAAGTGAATGTCACCCCTGCTCCCATGATCCAGGTTTAAAAGCTTTTAGTTGCTTACTCACCATACCATGAGCCACTGATCCTAATGCCTTCCTTTGGTCTTGATCACTCCAGAGAGGTTTCCAGGTGGCCTCCCACATATTTAAGCTACCTAGCCATTCATTTATGCCATTGAGCACATAAAAATCCAGACCTCAGAAATGAGTTCTTAGTCTGATGTCTGGAGCTTATGCTATTTCAGAGAGTCCTCAGGGAACAAATAGGTTCATGTTTATAAAGTACCTTAATAAAGACACTATGTTGGTATTACTATTCCTTCTCAGAAACATCTGATCTTTATTCACTATAACATTGCCAGCCTCTTCTGGAATATTCTAATCATCTACTGCTCTACTTTGCTTTATTATTTAAGTTCTTGGGTATGTGGCTAGTAGCACACTCCTTCTTTATTGATGACACTAGCAGCAATATTATTGTTTGGAATGGTTTTTGAGCAGGCAATAATTTTAAGAATTACTGTTAGAAAGTGATATAGGTCAGTAGTGTATGTTAACATTTCATGACCCTTCTCCATTCCCTTCTAGTTTAAAAGAGAAAAAATAAAAATCTTCTCAGAGACTTGGGGATTTGTGAGCTGCTGCAGGGTTTTCAGTCATTACAGAATTGGTACAGTTAACACTTCAGGCTGCTGCAGCCTATGGCAGCAAAGCAAATGTCCCAGCAGAATGAGACTCCTTTATTTTCCTCGGATAAATACATTCATTTATTCTCTCACTAGTTCTAATATAAACAATAGCAATAGTTGTATAGCATTGATTCAGTACTTAACATATGCCAGGCAATGCATTAAATGTTTCCCATTTATTACCCACAGCAACCTTTAAAAAAGGCTGTTGGTACTTCCAAAATTTCAAAAGTGATACTTTCATCCCATTTTACAGATATGGACACTGAGCTTGAACAAGGTCAAATGAGTTATGCAGGTTCACACAAGTCCTAAGTGGCATGTCAGGAATTTGACTTCAGATTTTTCTAACACAAGACTTCACATTTTTAACCATTGCACCCTTCTCAATTTTCTTAATTCCAGAAAGACTTTAGGTGATTTAGAAAAATGTTGTTAGTATACAACATAACAAATCAGCGAAGTAGACAGATAAAGAGGAAACTTAAGGTAAAAACAGATCAAGTTGGAATTTACCTACACCTGTAGAGTCCTGTGTACTTTGTAAACAAAAACACCAAATTCTCTATTTCTCAGTCAGAGGAAATGCATTCATTTATAGGCTTTAGAGTATTCATAAAACCAAAAACAAACTAAGTGCTCAGGGGAAAAGTCTCCATCCTGTACTAAGACCTACAGGAAATTTCTCACTGGAGTCTCTTTAAAAGAACTATATGGTGTAATGATAGACAGGCCACGCTCGCATAGCATTCCCACAGCACATTCCGAGGTGATTTTCTGAGGCTTCATAGATGCATTTGTAACACATCTCGGGGTAGTGACACACATCAAAGACAAGGTGAAAAGAGGCAAACCCAGACTTTTTTTTTTTAATTTTCATTGTTATTTATGTCTTTTACATCTTGTATTCCCCTTGGGTAGCCCACCACCAATTCACCCGTGATCCATCTCCATGGTCCCTTGTATTCTTTTCTATTCCATTTTGTGCCCTTATCCTCCCCTCCCCCCGCTTCACCACTGAGTGTCTCTCTCCTATTTGGTTTCCCTATAGTCCTATTATAAGTGAAACCATTCGATATTTTTCTCTTATTTCTGGCTTATTTCACTGAGTATGATTCCCTCTAATTCCATCCATGTCGCTGCAAATTGCATGTGGGCAAACCCAGACTTTGACGCTTTCCAATGGCCCAGCTATATCCCAGGAGGCAGACTTTCATAGAAGAAAAAACACACAAATGACCAACAAAGAGATTAAAATATGATAAGTAGGAAATCCCAAATTAAAACAACCATGAGATACACATCAGTCATCATACTAGCACAATTCCTAAGTATCAAAATCTAATGCTAGTGAGAAGTTATGAAAAAGAGTACTCTCACACACAGTATATGGGGTGACAAATTAGTAATGCCTTTTGGTATCAAAATTTAAATACACCTACTCTTCCATCCAACCTTTCTAGTTATAGGTATCTAACTGAGAAACCCTCATGTGTGCACAAAGTCACATGATAATTGCGTCATGCTTTGTATTAGAAAAAATTAAGGAAAAACTAAAATTTACAGTAGAAAGGAAATAGCAGCATAGTTTATAGGAAGGTAATATAATTAGGTTTCTAGATCAAGTCTTTCACTAATATTGACTAAAATTGTGGGGGGAATGCTAAAATATCTTACAGAAAAAGAGCTACATAATAATTAAGAAATACTAATGACAGGTCATGAGTGAGGGTAGGAACCTATTGATAGAAAGGTAAGCAGAGCACAGTAGCTGGCTTTCACCTGAGAGTACTTGCCAAACCTAGTATACAGTGTTTCATTCTAACAGTCTTGAGGAAAGCCAAGATGCATCAAAAATGGGAGCATAATAGAAAAGTCTCATCCCATAATGTGAGAGTCCCAAAGGACATACTCCCAGAAGGAGAAAATACCCCGTAAGTTATACCCGCAACTCATTCCTCAAACCAATTTATTGCCCAAATTCACAGTGTCTGAGGTGATCTAAAAATATTCTCAACACAGGTATTTAATTTAAAGTGGTTCTGAGTGGGTAATGATTTCAGCTGCATTGCAAGGGCAAATACTCACTAGAGGAACTGCTTTCATTCCTGCCTCGGGAATTTTGACACGCACACACAGATACACACACATGAACAATGCTCAACAAAATTCACTAATCACATAAGAAAACCTGTTACCAAGAGTCAAAGCAGCTGAAACAATAGATAGCAAAAACAGACCCCCAAAAAATTTAGTTATGGGAATTATCAGTCATAACATGTGAAAATAGTATGTTTACTGTTCCCAATGGAAAAAAAATCGAAGGTTGGAAAAATTCTGTAATAAATAAACTTAAAAAAAAAAACTGAGGAGACTTTTACAAAACCAAAGTTTTCTAGACATGAAAAATATCATTATTAGCATTTAAAGTTCAGTAGGTAGATGTAACACTAGAATAGATCAAACAAAAGATACAACAAACTGGATGGTAGACTTAAAAAAAAAAAAGATCCAGAATAAAGAGACAAATATATGGATAAGATGAACATGTTAATAGAGACATGGAAGATAGATTTAACATATATCTAGTTGGAGTTTCCAAAGAGGAAAAAAATTTTAGGAGAGAAAATATTTTAAAAGATTATGACCAAGAATTTACAAAGTGTTGAAATACACCAATCTACAGATTCAAGATACACAGGATTTTGAAACAGAGTAAATAAAAATAAATTCATAAATTAGAATCAAAGAGGGCCCAATGTTAAAGAGAAAAGATAGATTACGTCCCTTCTGTTGAACTGAGATCTGAAATGCCAGTAACCACAATGAAAGTTAGAAGTCAATTTAATTAGATATCAACAAAATGAAAAATATTATCAACCCAGAAAAATAATATTTTATGATATATCCATACTATTTATTACATGTAGCATTTTAAAAGAATGAGGTATTAATCTATGGTTATTGAAAAGAAAAAGTGTTCTGAGGCATATCATCATGGGGGAAAAAAGCATAAAACAATCACAATATAATTCAATGTATGCAAAACATGCATGTTTCTATATGTGACCTATCGTATAGAAGTGTGTTAAAGGAAAAGATTTAATAGGAACCATTAAATAGTCAATAACTACTACATCTGAATTAAGATGATTTATCTGAATATTGAGACAGGGAAATGAGGAAGAAACGTGTGGCTGAGCCTGGACTCACTCTTTTGTCGCTAGCGTTTAGATGGAGCTATCTGAAGGACACTTTCATTCCTCCCTTCTCTGGGCAACAAGAAATGCCTCATACTAGGCACAAGGTCATGGACCTGTGAGTGTCCAACTGCTCCATCCCTCCCTAAATGGACAAGTTCAACTCCAGATGAGGGAGAAGGATATTGCTTATTACAGCCTTGGGGCTAAATAGCATTTTCCAATCCTGTTTTACCACAGAGAAACTTCATAGTTTGACCCCAATCTGACTTCTGTGTCTTTTTCTTAATAGATTCAGCAATTGATCAAGAAACGGATATGAATAATGGGCCACTTCACAAATCCAACAATGGAAATGTATTTATGGATTAACTTGGAGAGCCCCACACACCCATAATGTGATTTCAAAACAAAACCAAAGTTAGTTGTATTGAAAAAGAAATAGATTGTCTTCTTTCAGTTTAATTCAACACAGAGACATTAAGCATCTTTTATATGCTTACAGCAAGCAAAGCACTACTTTGGTAGATACACAGATGAGAACTTAAAGGACACTATAGAAGGGGGAGGAGAAGGGCATGCAACAAACAGACTAACGCAAAGCAGAAAGTAAACAAAAGCTCAAATAGAAGTAGTATCAAAGTTCTTTGGAAGCAAAGGGAATGGTCAATTTATTCCACTTTGAGAGAATCTGAGTAGATCTCAGAAAAGAGAATGTATTTAAGGCCATTAGAAAGATGAATAACGTCATGTTAGAGAAAGAATAATAGAGACAAATGCATAAAGCAGGAAAATACATACTGACTTTGAGAACTCTGAGTTTCATGACACAGTTGAAACAAAATAGAGGAGAGAGAGGATGGGGAAGAGAAAGGAGAGAAAAGCAAGGCCTGTAGTTAGATTAAGGCAAGTGATGAACACTGGACTCAGAATTTAACATGGTGCTATAGGCAGTGGGAGCCCGCATGGATTCTGTCTTGCCTGGCTTGACATGATCTGATCTGTGCTTTAGAAGAGGAACTGTGGTGTGAAGCAGGGTTTGGAGAAAGAATAAAAGGCATCCACTAGGAATTAATTGTAACACTGATCCACATAAGAGACAGGAAGCGTCTGAGCTTCAGCATTCTCACCGATAAACGTAGAGGAAAGTGTTGGCGAAGGCAGAACCAAGGGCAGCACGCTAGATGTGGGGAAAGCAGTTTCTGACTCCAGTAAACGGCTTTTGAAGGGGAAGGAGAGATCCCCTCCAGGTGTAGCCTGGCCACCCAGGAATAAGAGGCAGTGCCAGGAGCCAACCCACAGCCATCAGGAAACCTTGATTCTGGAACAGGCTGAAAAGGAGATGTCACCACAGAGCAAAGTAAACACTGGGGGAACTTAGAAAGCGGCTTGGAGCAGAACTCAAGTGACCTACTTTTCATTTTTGCCTTATTAAACAGAGGTTCTCTGTTGTTACTTCCCTGCACAGGATTTCCACCTATCCCTGGGGCCTCAGTTGGTCTGGAAGGCGCCTGCTTCCAGAGCAGAGCACCCTGAAGCAGAAATATGGGCCTTGGGCACAGGTGGGTTTGGGGAAACAGCATCCCTCACTTCAGAGCCATATCAGAGCCAGTAGGAGGGCCAAGGGAGTTCTTCAAGGGGTAATCTGCATATCCTGGCAGCATCCAGTCTTACTGGGATAATTGGG
The DNA here is from genome assembly GCA_004024925.1 of Scalopus aquaticus. NCBI lineage: Eukaryota > Metazoa > Chordata > Mammalia > Eulipotyphla > Talpidae > Scalopus > Scalopus aquaticus. Next base: position 6,220 of record PVIJ01022641.1, read on the forward strand.
GATCAGCCAGACACAAGCAACCTGGTCTGATCCTCCCTGATTTTTCTGCAGCTTCACTGTCATTAAGTCTGGACATAACAGGCCTTGTTTAGGTATCTCCTAAATCTCTAAAATGTGTATGCCAAGAACCTCCTCTCAGACTTTTCAAAGCCTCCACAGTTGAGGTTTCTTTGATCTCCAGAAAGGACTTTAATTACACAAAGATCTGAACTACTTGATTAATTTTAAATATGTAGACAAGCTATTTTTTCCATCAAGCAATAATACTTTTCAGAAGCCCGAACAGCCCCTGCCTTTGCAATTTACTGGCACCATTTTATCACCACTATCTCTAAGGAACCTACTCCAGGTTTTTAAGGTGGGAGCTTTTAAAAATAAGCACCTTTTTCACATTTTTTGTGACTGCTACCAAGATCCAATTTCCGTAATTCCTCACACTTTGGCCTCCCTCTGCGGAGCACCCTACCCTAAGATGAGCTGGGAGGCTGCCAGACCACAGCTGGGGAGACTGGCTCCATACACCTGACCTTGGCATCGGGGAATGATGTGTGCTGTTCGGGAGACCTGTGTTATAATGCCTCAGTGTTGAAGGAGAACGGGCCAGCTGAGGGCTGAACAAAGGGTCACTTGTGTGAGCTGGACCACGTTTGCTAGTGTTAGTTACCTGACTCCCAGGGCCAACAGATGCTGCAGCTCTCACTCCATCCCCTTCTCTTTTCTCCCTATGGCCCTTTTACCCCAGACACCAGTGCCTCTTCCAGGCCCCTGTCCTTCTTAGTGTCCGGGCTGCACGACTGGGCGCAGGACCACAGAGAACAACCACCAAGCAATGTGAATAGAGCAGCTTATGTTTACTGAGCACCTGCTGGGTGTGCACACCTGACATTGTTGCTCATGCAGTGCTCACCGTAACCCGGGGGGTAGATTAATATTCACTAGTTACAGTGGGGAAACTGAGGCTTAGAGCACTCCATGAGCTTGTGCAACATTGAAACACTAGCAAATAGAGGCTTGGTCCCTGGGCTACTGACTCCAGTCTTAACTGCCACTCTATCCTTCTGCACTCATCAAGCTTCGTGTTTCTCCATTCACCAACCCTCAAGAAAGGCAAAGGGAAAACAGTAGCTACCCTCCTGTTGGTACTGAGATTTTTAGATGTCCACTGAGGGAAAACTTCAGGAGAGACATGGAATAGATTGCCACATTAAATCAGAGATCAAAACTAGCAGGATAAGGTCAGAACAAAGTACAGAATCTAATAGGAAGGAACTTCACAAGACAAAGCCCTATACCATGCCGCAAAATACCTTCTGGGTAAATCCAGATGCTCATAAGAAAATCACGTGAGAAACATCCATCTTACTGGTACTTGCAATAATACTAATAATTACCATACGAATGGCCAACTTTTGTTGCCAGGGCTAAGTGCTTTCCTTGTACTCACTAATTTAATCTCCCCTTAAAATAAACATATAACCTTATTAGATTTTCTGTTTACAGTGGAGAAACTAAGGATCCCAAATCCTTGCAGTGATTCCCCACAGTCCTCACCAGTAGGGAGCCAGATCAGAACCATGCAACCTGATTTTAAATTCTGTCCTTAACAACCTAAATGTCAAAAATAGATGACTCTATCAAGAAGGTGTGGTATATATACACAATGGAATACTATTCAACAATCAAAAAAGATGAACTCATGCCATTTCACAGCAATATGAATGGAGCTAGAAGGGATTATGCTTAGTGAAATAAGTCAGAAGGAAAAAGAAAAATATCAGATGGTTTCACTTGTAAGAGGTATATATGGAACCAAACAAAGGATCAGAGGAAAAAATAATAACAATATAAAAAGTAACAGGCAGCCATAAATCAGAGACTTTCTGCAGGGGAGGAGGAGGGAGAGGAGTCAAAAGAGGGGAGGGAAGAGCACAAGGGACTATGGCGATGGTGCACGAGTGATGTGGTGGTGGGAATTCTGTGGGGACTACACCTGAGAGGAGAAAGCAAACATTGTACAAAAATGAACAATGATGTAAAACATATATAAATTACATTTAGATAAATAAATGAATTCTTCCCTAGCACCCTCTAAGCCATCACAGACAGCATGCATTGTAGTTTCTAGAATGAGGGAAGTGTGTCACACACAGCCTTTAAAGTAAAGATAATCAAGTCCAGAGCTTATTCAGAGGGGAGAAGTGAGGACAGCAAAGGCACCTGAACTACATCCCACAAGATAGTCAAAGGAGTCCGCTGCCATTCCCTGTAGCAAATTCAAATTCTTCAAATAGCAGAAGGGCTTATTACTGGAAAGAGACAGTGTTTCTTTTTGACACCATAGGACCTGTGTCTAACTCGAGGGTGGGTGTACTGGGAGACAGCTTTCAGCTCAGTCTGTCAGTTCTGGTAAAAACAAGAGGGACAGAGTTTGCCCTTCACTAGAAGGACTTTCACAGACTGGACCTCCGCGTGACAGAATGTGGTGATGGAGACCCACCACAGAAGGATGGTTAGACAAGCACACATCGGTGCCCTGTACACTGCATGCACCGATTTTTGAGAACAGCCCACCCCCACCTGCCCATCTTCTAAGACAGCCCATCTCTATCCACTGCAATTGTCTGAGCCCTCTCTCAGCCCTCACCCCCACCTTGTTACAGATGATCAGAAAAGGTCACATGCCTGATCCAAACAAAGCCACATCCTGGGAATTTGGGCTTGGAAATGAAGAGTTCTGGGCAATATCAACGTGGTTGACTCTGTAGCATGAAGGCTTGAGAGCTTTAGGGCAGCCATGTTCTGCCAAGAAGCCAGAGGGACAGAGAAATCAGTCTCTGAGAGCAAAGAAGGACATACAAGAACCTTCCAGCTCCATGTGCCTAGAGCGGTCTGATGCCAGCTCCTCCCCTGTCCCTAACACAGGGAGATAACCCTGGTGTCCTTATACAAAATATTCCCCTAAAGAATCCTGATTAAGATGGAAGCCAGCAGTCAGCCCTTCACCTGGTCTGGAGGGCCTGTCCCAGAAACAGCCCTTTGAAGTCTGATCCTGCACAATATAGTACATTTGCTGAGATAAGATTCTAAAATAATAGTCATGGGGCTTTTTATTTCTTTGCTCACTTGCTGACCTTGAAGGGAGCAGAAAACCCTGAAGCAGAACTTCAAGCCTGTGCCATAACAAAGATTAGAGCCCCTTTCCTAATCAGGCGCCGGCATCTTAAGGTGCTTGAGCTACAGGGACACAGAGAAAAGAAAAGGGAATAATCAAACTCTTACTTTCTCTTAGAAATCAAAAGAGAAAGTCCTGAGTGGAGGAGATCATAGAATTTATGATCTTGAAATTAATGGAGGGAGAAGAGGGCAACCAAGCATCTCTCCCCCTTCCCCAGGAGACAAGGCAGAGTGGGACCTTGACCTTGGAGGACTCTGTGGCCAGCAACAGGAGGACCAGACCTGGTGTGAGATATGGGAATTTCTCTAGAGACATGTCTATGTTGAGAGGTGTCTGAGCCCCTAATGAGCCCATCATAATGCCTGTAGATCATTCCAACCCTCCTAGGGAGCAGCCCTGGTGCATAGGGCACATCCTGGTGCAGAGCTGTGAATCCAGGGTTTCCTATACCAGCAGCCTGACTGTCCCCCGTTTCATCTGGCAGCCTGTGTTACAAGACTTGGCTGAGCCCCCATCAGAGCCTCCCTATAATGTCTGTTTCTTATCAACAGCCCTGAATGTCCTAATGTCCTTTTTTTTTTCCCTTTGCTTATTTGGGCATTTTTATTTTTTTGTTTGTTTTTTTATTTAAATATTTATTTTTATGGATATTTATATCTTTTACATTTTGTATTCCCCTTGGGTAACCCACCACCAATTCACCTGTGATCCATCTCCGTGGTCCCTTGTGTCCTTTTCTACTCCATTTTGTGCCCTTATCCTCCCCTCCCCCCACTCCCTCAAGTGTCTCTCTCCTATTTGGTTTCCCTATAGTCCTGTTATAAGTGAAACCATTCGATATTTTTCTCTTTCTTTCTGGCTTGTTACGCTGAGTATGATTCCATCCATGTCGCTGCAAATTGTATGTGTTTATCTTCTTTAAATGCTGAATAGTATTCCATTGTGTATATGTACCACGTCTTCTTGATCCAGTCATCTATTTTTGGACATCTGGGTTGCTTCCATACCTTTGCTATTGTGAACAGTGCTGCAGTGAACATATGGGTGCATGTATTCTTTTGGATTAGTGTTTTTGTGTCCTTTGGGTAGATTCCCAAAAGTGGTATTGCTGGGTCTTATGGGAGCTCCATGTTTAGCAGTTTGAGGAATCGCCATACAGCTTTCCATAGTGGTTGGACCAGTTCACATTCCCACCAGCAGTGTAGAAGGGTTCCTTTTTCTCCACATCCTTTCCAGCATTTGTTGTTGCCTGTATTTTTAATGCATGCCATTCTCTCAGGTGTAGGTGGTATCTCATTGTGGTTTTGATTTGCGTTTCCTTGATTATAAGTGATGTTGAACATTTTTTCATCTATCTGTTGGCCATTTGCTTTTCTTCTTTGGAGAAATGCCTTTTTAGCTCTTCTGCCCATTTTTTGACTGGGTTATTGTCTTTGTTTTTGTTGAGTTGTGTGAGTTCCTTGTAAATTTTTGTTATCAGTCCTTTATCGGATGTATTGTGTGCAAAGATCTTTTCCCAGTTGGTAGGGTGTCTGTTAGTTTTGGTTAATGTCTCTTTTGCTGTACAGAAGCTTTTTATTTTGATGTAATCCCACCTGTTTATCTTGCCCTTCACTTCCTTCACTTTGGGGGATGTATCTTTAAAGATTTTGCTAAGATGTATGTCATGTAGAGTTTTGCCTATATTTTCTTCTATAAATTTTATGGTTTCAGGTCTTACGTCTAGGTCTTTTATCCATTTTGAGTTGGTTTTTGTGCAGGGTGTGGGGTAGTAGTCTAGCTTCATTTTTTTGCATGTGGCTGTCCAGTTTTCCCAGCACCATTTATTGAATAGACTGTCCTTGTTCCACTGCATTTTCTTTGCTCCTTTGTCAAAGATTAGTTGTTCATAGACATGCAGCTTTAATTCTGGGTATTCTGTTCGGTTCCATTGGTCTTTGTGTCTGTTTTTGTTCCAGTACCATGCTGTTTTAGTTATTACAGCTTTGTAGTATAGTTTGAAATCAGGGAGTGAAATTCCTCCGTTTTCTTTCTTTTTAGTCAGGAGGGCTTTAGCTATGTGGGGTTTTTTGTGGTTCCATATGAATTTCATCAGTATTTGATCTATTTCTTTGAAGAATGTCATTGAGATTTTTATTGGAATAGCATTGAATCTATAAATTGCTTTTGATAAGATTGCCATTTTGATAATGTTAATCCTTCCAATTCATGAGCAGGAGATGTCTTTCCATTTTCTTGGGTCTTCTTGTATTTCTTTCAACAGTGTTTTATAGTTTTCTTTCTATAAGTCTTTACGTCTTTTGTTAGATTTATTCCAAGATATTTGATTTTTTTGGTTTCAATTTTGAAGGGGATGGATTTCTTAATTTCTTCTTCTTCAGATTGGGTGCTTGCATGTAGGAAGGCTACTGATTTTTGTGCGTTTATTTTGTATCCTGCTACTTTACTGAACTGGTCTATAATTTTGAGTAGTTTTTCTATGGAGTTTTTAGGGCTTTGTATATATATTATCATATCATCTGCAAACAGAGACAGTTTAATTTCTTCTTTTCCTATTTGGATTCCTTTAATGTCTTTTTCTTATCTTATTGCTCTGGCAAGGACTTCCAGTATTATATTGAAAAGCAATGGTGAGAGTGGTAAATGTCCTAATGTCCTTTAAACAGCAGGTGGAAACTTAACCCTGAAGGAATCTTGGTGCTGTGTAAGAAAAAGCCCTTCTACCTGGGCTGGGTGATGTGACCAGAGGGGAATGTCACCCCCACCTTGGTGCACACAATTCAGTAGGTGCCGATGACTAGAATTAGGACATCTGTGGGGTCATTCTCCTGTAAAGAGCAGAGTAGTGACCTTGAAGGCGTGGTTACTGAACAACATTAAGTTACCTGTCCATTTTGTGTCTATGAGCAGTGATCAGAGATCAGCCATCTTTCTAGTTTATAAATAGGAAACAGGCTCAGTGAAAGGAATGGGAAGAAGGAAGAAGGGAACCCAGATTATTTGTAAACATATACAATGGTAGGGAGTATGCTGTAGAGGCCCCTAAGAGGCCACTTTTCCTCCTAATTTTTAGAAAGTAATGCAGAGAGCTGGGAAAGGGCATTCAAGTAAACTTCCTCCTTCCTCAGAAGACAGAGCAAAGGTCACCAGTCAACAAGCACTGGGGGACTCCGTGGCTTGCGCTCAGTGAGGGATGTCTGTTGAGAAGTATATGAGTCCCTAGTGTGTCCAGTAACACTACTTGTGTCACATGACTTTTGACCCCAATTTCTGTGATTTTTCCCTTCTCCTAGGGAGAAGTCCTTATTATCACCGTCTCACCTCACCACCCCATGTGGCTCTGTACTGCTTCCCTCTACCTCCTCTTCCCCTCCCTCAGAACCTGATTGACATCATTAATGATTCATCCCGTTGCAGATATCCAGCTCTCCAAAGGTTGTTTTTCTCTATTTGTCCTCTCAAATTAGGCATTCTTATCCCATTGCCCTATTACCCCCAAGCCAGGAGGCAGTGTCAGTGTTTACATGTCTTTGACCCTCTTCCACCAACACCCTTCAAACACACACACACACACACACACAGAGAGAGAGAGAGAGAGAACTCTCTCCTTTGAAACTCACAGCACCCTCCACCCGTCCCTGTCACTGCTTGTTACTTTCCATGACCCTCCACCGTCACTTACCCTAACATCTGATTCATCATTTCATTTCACTCTCCACCCACAACCTATTCACCTAGCCCAGTGATCTGAGTCTCTTATGATGATACATCAAGTCCCATGGCTCACATTTCTGAATTACTTCAATGTCAACTACCTCCACCTCTGCTCCATTTCCATAAACCCACTCCATTAGCAACCTATAGCTGTTCCTCCCCTGATATCATAAACTCTATCCCTTAAAATCTGAAAGTCTTTTCTCTACTCCACACATCTTAAACTCCATCATGCTGCTCTGGAGAAGTGTCAACTGGCACTCTCTGGTTTGACCCATTGCCTTAGAGGAAGTGGAACTACCTTGGACATAGATGTTCATCTCTGAACACAAAAGCATCAACAGTGGATAGACCACTGGGGCGGGTCTGATGGCAAATTACAGCATTTCCAACTCACCTTATGTTGGGAAGAACCATTTATCCAGACAGGACACCTCAGGCATCAGTTTTGCAGCAACCCTGAAAAGCTACTTCAATTCTTACAGTAAGCCTAAATATTGTTTTTGCATAGCATACAGTAACTCATTTAGTCCTCATAATAACCCTCAATAGTATTATTACTTCTCTTTCACAAGTGAGGAAAGGAGTCACAAAAGGTTAAGTTTCTTGTACATGGCCAGTAAGTGAGAGTACAGATTTAAACTCACCAGCTGTGCCCTAAAGTGCAACACTTGATCACTTCACCCTTATGCTGTTATGGTCAAGAGAAGGACATCTGGAACCATGTAAATAAATAGATTAAATCAGCTTGGAATTCCATCCATATCCTTAGGAAACTCCAGTGGCCTCCCCAGGTTCCTGAGCTGCCAAGAGTCTTATCGTTACCTCCAGCACCCATGTGGCTGCCATGATTCCCAGTCTTGACTCCCCCATGTCATAAGTGTTAACTTCTCTCTCCCCTGACATCGTCCCTTTCATGAACTGAGAGTTTTTCAAACTTCAGGCCCCATTCATTGTTGGATCATAAAATCAATGTAGTAGGTCACAACTGGCATTTTTTAATTAACTAGAAAATATTAGAGTTCATGGGAAGAATACCGACCATGCAAATTCACAACAAATTCTGTGCTTAGGTACTCCCACCCTTATGAGAGAGACCATGGTGGGCATTTGATGGATACACACAGCAGCTAGGAATGGGTCATTTGCACTTTTGTTCTTTGACATCTCATTCTGTTTCTCAGCTTATGATGGTCAATTTGACCATTATCGTAATGGGAGGGTTAATTTAGTGCCTCTTTATTTTACATTATGATAATTTTCATTTCCCTTGTCAGCAAAATTGTAGTCATTCAACTCAGTTTTGATTTGTTGAGAGTTCAGCTAAGCTATATAATATTGCTGCCTTAGCACCTACTTTGTGTGGCCAAGCAGGCTGTAAGGACCTTGAACTGACACTAGCCCCTCCCTCAAACACACACCCTTAATAAGAGCCCATGGAGTCATAAGCAAATGTACATTTCTAGTATGACATCCCAGCAGCCCTTGGGAGGAACAGTCTCTCCTGCCTTACAGGGTCTTCCCTGTATACACCCCTTAGATAAGACCCCCTTGGAGCTTACCAAAAGCTGTTCTTTTTGATTGAATTGACCAATCTAGTCTTAGCCCCTAAGCTCTCTGCCGATGTACCACAATAAAGGCATGTGCCCCAGGACCTGCCATTCTCTGCCTGTGCCTTGCCTTGTCCTCCCGCCGTGGTCCCTTGAGGTGTGCCTTGTATCTCCTCCAGGATTTGTGAGGAATAGATGTCTCGATTGCAATTTCCTTTTGATCTTTTGTTGAACTGAACTGCATCTCACCATTGGACACCCCAGGGCTCTGCTTAACAAGCCTGAATTTAACAAAGCCACAGCAGGTTACAAATTTGTAGGGTCTTTTTCAGAGAATATGCTATCAAGTATAACTTTTTGTTAGTATCTCATAATTGTTACCTTTCATTGAAACAATATCAATTCTCCTTAAAATGAGGTATTGATTATTAGAAGATAAAGGAATGATGAGGTGAAGAATCCAGGCACAGGCACATGTGCACATTCAACTGTAACTGGACATAACTGGAATTTGGACATAAGAAATTAGGAATATTGGGCAAAATGATGACTCTGATCAATAAACTTGAACTTATTTTGAACTTCATTCTAAGTAAAAAGTAAATGCAAGACTTTATTTAAAATAAAGACTTTACAAATCAGATGAGAAATCAGAACGAGAAAACAGCACACAAAACATAAACAAAAGCAAAAACTAGCAGACAACCACAAATAAGAGACATTCTGCAGAGGACATGGAGGAAGAGAGACAAAATAGGAGAGAAAAGAGCACAAGGGGCTATGGTGATGATTCATGGGTGAATTGGTGGTGGGAAACTTACAGGGGATACACAATAATGTAAAGGATATAAATTACATTTTTTTAATATATATTTTTATTGTTATTTATGTCTTTTACATTTTGTATTCCCCTTGGGTAACCCACCACCAATTCACCCGTGATCCATCTCTCATCTCTGTGGTCCCTTGTGTTCTTTTCTATTCCATTTTGTGCCCTTTCCCTTCCCTCCCTCCGGCTCCCTCCTCACCTCCCTCCCCCCCCC
>PVIJ01022642.1:0-15718 GCA_004024925.1 Scalopus aquaticus
CTCAACACTTTATTATAAAATAGGCTTCGTGTTAGATTTTGCTCAGCTATAAGATAACAGAAATGTTCTGAGCATATTTAAGATAGGCTTAAACTATGATGTTGATATTTGATAGGTTAGGTGTATTAAATGGAGTTTGAATTCATGGTATTTTTAACTTATAAAGGATTCATTGGAAAGGAATCCCATCATAAGTCAAGGAAGATCTGTATATGAATTAAGTTAAATGTTCACACTCATCATGAAAATATTTGATTATTACAAAGTAATAAAACTATGAAACTTAAATATTAGGTAAAGATTACTAGATTGCGAGATCTTTGAAGTCTTTTTTTTTTAGGATTTATTTATTTATGCACACAAGAGCTGGGGTGCAGGCCAGAGGTGTGGGGGTGAGAGGATTTATTAGAGTGGGGTGCAGCACAGGCAGATCTACTGAAGTACACTGCTGAGGGGAGCAGTGGGTGAGGCAGGAGAGGTCTGCTGCTCCATGTGGGAATCTCCCTGGCCAGGGATCGAACTCATGCTGCAGTGGCTACGGATAGGTTCACAGGCTGCGACTTAATCTCTTGTGCCACCAGGGAGGCCCCAGAGGGCTTACCTTCTTACTCATTTTGTTCCCTAGAAATACCTAGCAAAGTCCTTGACACACATGAACTATGTATTTCAAAGGGCTTTCACGTACATTTTCTTTTCACAAGTATGAGGCAAATCAACATCTTTACATGACAGGTGAATTAACAAGCTACTTATTACATGATTTATGTGCAGAGTAGTCCATTAAGCATCATTAGCTATACAAGAAATCTTGAACTTAAAGAAATTCTCCAGTTTAACATTCACAATTCCTTTAATGGATTAATTCTTCCCTTCATGTCTTAATTAATTCCCATGAGTCTCTTTTAACAGTATCTCTCATATCTATCCCTTCCTTTTGTTTCCTACTGCCAGTATCCTACTTCAGGGTCCGCATCATTTCACATTTCTCAATTAATCTCCTGGTCTTCCCTCTTGTGTTCTCTGATGCACAGATTACATTATCTTCCTAAGCACCTTATCAACTTTTCTTTTTAAGCTTGGACAAGTGACTTAATGTCTTTAGATTTAATTTCTTAATGAATTGAAAAATCTACATGAAATAGTCTGTAAGATTCCTCTCTGTTCTAAAGTTCTATATTCCAAACGATCCTAGATTTTTTTTTTTAACAGAGTATAAATTTAGGACCTCCCTGGTGGCACAACAGGTTAAATCTCAGCACTATGAAGCTATCCGCAGCCACTGCAGCTCGAGTTCGTTTCCTCGGCCAGGGAGCTTCCCACCTGGCACAGGAGACCTCTGCAGCAGACCTCTCCTGCCTCACCTGCTGCTTCCCCTCAGCAGTGTATTTCAGTCAATCCTCCTGTTCTGTTTCCCACTCTGTCTCTGGTGAATCCTCTCACCGCCCGCCCCCACCTCTGGCCTACTCCCCAGTTCTTGTATGAATAAACAAAACAAAACAAAACAGCATGAATTTAAATAATAGTGTAAGTTTGAATTCAGTCTATGCTATATTTTTAAGATACTGATTTCCATTTCTATTAAGTATTTGCATCAACTAGACAAATTTCCTTTTTTTCTTGATTTAGTACTTCAAGTTGTGGATACTTTCAAATCTAGCACACTAACATTTGTCAAATAAAATTGTGTCCACTAACCTATACATGGTGTTAGAATACCATTTTCATTTGCTTTTTTTATGTCCATACTAATTATATATTTTGAGTTAGGCTTTATCTCTTCCTGCCCCTTACTGTAGATGCCCCTTTCCAGTAATGTTTTGCCATTCTGGAAGCATAGTTACAAAAACTATATATAACATGGTAGGGAGTAACAAACCAGTGGGAAATATTCTATTAATATTTTATGTCCACTACATATGTCACAAGGTCCTCCTTATTTCATTGGCCTTGTTTACAGCAGCAGCATACTAGATCAATATCCTTGGGAATAATGGCTGCTTCCAACTGTTCTTTGGGAAGCTCTAGTATTCTACAACATAGAGATTTCAAGAAACCTCTGTGGGGAGATAGGGGCCAGGGGAAGAGAACTGATGGGAGACTGAGTGGGAAGAGTTCCGTTTTCTCATTGGTGGCTCTAAAATATCTCCACAAGAGAATTTAAAAAACAGCAATATTTTTAGAGAGGAGTTCTAGGGAACCAGTCAAAAATATATGTGCAAGCAAAGCATCCAACTCTTACTTAAACTGTTCGTTAATGAGGTGGCTTTAGAGGAGCTGATAGAGATAGAAGCAAGGAAGGCTATTATTAGCCCAAGTTAGCCTTTAGTAAACTGCTATAGTTTTATTTGTTTCTGTGTAAATGGAGTTTTATAATAGATTTAAATTTTAAAAAGGGGGGCTTAAAAAGGAAGGAGAGTTCTTACTCTAAAAAGTTTAGAAACCACTAACTCACAAGTGATTCTAAAATTCCTAATGGAGTAAAAGATACAAATAACAATAAAAAAAGAAAAAATAAAGAAAATTCCCAGTGGTAATGAAAGGTTCAAATCCAAATTTTACATATACATATATATATTTTATAATGTTTATTAACTGCAGTCAGTAGTGTTTTCTTTAAAATATACTGATGAGTTTATCTTAATATTTGTTAAAATTTATTTTGTCCTTAGTTGTACAAATAAACAGATAAAATAGCATTACTTAGATGAACAAATCTCTGCCTTGTTGCCAATGTCAGCAAAAGGTAAAAGATTGCTCGCATTAGACAATGGCTTGCTCTTGTACTTGCTGTAACAACCTATTTCCCAATGCTTCTTAGGCATTTACAATCTAGTGGAGCATGAAAAGAGAAATGTGATACACTGCCACGAATTCCAAATTGGGAGAACAAAATATCCATTCAAAAGTACAGTGTCAAATTGTTTATATTTTCAGTTTATCTATTGAGGTTAGAAGTACAAGGAATACACATTTTGAATCCAAATACCCAGATGGAGAGTAAAATGAAGGATTTAGCTGTGGTATTTATTTTGGAAATATACCAACAATAGTAATAAAAAGTGGTTTCTCTTACTTTACCAAGAAGGACAGCCATTTTGTGACGCCACCTGCCTTTATTTAGAGAAGCAACTCTGATCCAAATATTTAACTGTGAGTTATATATCCAGACATCACGACCATTGATTCTTCCACCTTTAAATGCAAAATAAATACATACAATTATATATATGTATGTAGCTCATCAAGGGGTATATGCCACCAAGGTACAGAGTAATGAAAACATGGAATTTATTTACCCAGTACAAGAACTTGAGAATTCAGTTCAATAAATAAAACGAGAACCCTCTGAATAATTATTAGAAATAGCTTTACAGATCATACTTAAACTTGGACAACTGCTATTCAGAGAAATAATGATTATATGCCTGAAAATAATAAGATGCAGGATATGAATTTTATAAATGTGTAGATTGTTAACTTAGGAGTGAGATATCAGAAGCACCCAAACAACAGAATTCTAAAAAGATTTTAAAAAGTCATCTAAGTATGTATTGTTACATATTGTTCAATATGTGGTAATATAATAATTTTGCAAGACTGGTAAAATTAAACAATAGACTTCAGATCATATGTATGGACTGAGGTTATAGTTGGTATGTTTGGCATTTTATTATGTTTGATTTTTGATATCACATATTGTAAAAGAAATTAAAGTTAAGAATTTTAAAGAAAAACCTATAATAAACTTTGGGGAAAATTTCAGAAAATATGGGCAGATTAGAGTTGTTTAATTCTTTGTGTACTTTGTGTACACTTAACTATGTGCCTTAAAATAGAGTAAATAGGTAAAAGTTCCAAAATTTATACCATATTTTATATACATTTGAGAACATTTGAAGTATGAAATGATTAAAGGTACTTTCTAGTGGATTTTTTCTAAATTGTTCTGCATCATCTTGTGCCTGTTTTTAAGAGCAAAAAATGTCAGTCTCGGTTTTATTTGCTGTATAAACTAACCTGCCTAAAATAGAAACATCCAGAAATAAGCCAGGAGGAGAAAGACAAAAACTGTGTATGATTCCACTTATTTGTGGATTATAACGAAGACAAAACAAAATTTTAGACTCCGAAAACAGAATGGTGGTGACCAAAGGGGAAGGAGAAGGGAGGGAACGGGTAGAGGCGCCAAATGATTTGTCAGGGATCGTGAATGGACATTTGGTAACATGGTGGGAAAATATAATCTTGGGACCTATAGACCACTGCCAAGCAACATTACCTCTACTCTTTTAAGACACTGTTACCATTTAAAACAGCTAAGCTGTGTTGGATTTAAGGAGCTACTATGATAATTCTTTATTTACCTGAAACAAGAATGTCATTCCTTAGAGCACAGACTGCATATTCTGATTTGGTAAATTCTGGAAGTTTAGCCAAAGACTTCCATTCTCCTGTAACAGGATCATAGCACTCAGTGTATGGAAGATTAAACCCTCCAACTCTTTCACAGCCTCCAACGACAACTATCACCTCGGAATAGCCAGTTGACCTAAAATATTTATATAAAAGAATGCATAAATAATAAATTAAAATGTACTCAAGACTTTAAAATCCTAAAAACATACCATTATTATAAAGAAAGTGGGACACCATTATAAACAGTTAAGTTTATTCTCTGTGCATGTGCCAAATAACACAGGACATTAATCACTTACTTTGAGAACATATATAAGAGATTTAATGATATCATTTTAGCACAAAAACTTGTATTTTTTCCTACAAGTTTTGCCTTATAAATTGCAAAGCAGTCCAAAAATCCTATCTAACTCAACCTGGAAATATTTAGAATGACTTTCAAATGCAATTTTGTAGCAGTTCAGATACGCATAACCATACAAGGTAAGATAATGCACTTTTTCTAAGTGTAGGAAAATGGTGTTTTCCTCAGATTGTTAATTCTAAAAAAGCTCAGTCATAGTATAATCTGAGTACCCTTTAAAGGAGTGTATGCATTTGTTCTGAAATTATTTTTTAAATTTTAAAAAGTCAAGTAAATTAAGGTAATCCAACAAAAAACTGTTGCACAGTCACTAAAAAATGTTATTAACAGAGTTTATAACAAAGAATGTCAAAGGAAAAAAAGCAAGATGAAAAACTGTACCTAAAGTATGATGAACACTATGTAAAAAACTGATCTGGAAAGAATATATCAAAATGCTAATGACTTCCCACTTCCTAGCAACACAAAATTTTAAAACGATAGTGAGGCTGGGCATTTTTAGAGTGGAAAAGTCAACTTTAATGAGAACTGAGAGAATACTGAGATTTATGTTATAATCATAGGTTTCTGTAATTTTGTAGTTTAAAGTTAAGATAGAGGCAAGAAAAACTAAGAGCTTATCCAGCCCTTTGTTGTTGTCCAAAAGCCTCAGTAAAGAGTTTTGGAATTTTAAAGTTTATTTGGCTTTTTTTCCCCCCATGAATATAATGTAAATGAAAAAGTCTTAAAATTGCATTTTGTGGTTGCTATAATTTTCCATTTTTAGTATGTGTTGTCGTGGTGAGCACTGGTTGTTAAGAATTTAAGTATCACAAACAAAAATAAGAACAATACATGTTCTCTTACTTAAATGCGGAGGGGAAAAAGTCACATCAGAACACTGATTTGTAGTTTTAGACAGTGTGCTGTTTCATAATTACAGTTGGAAAAAAAAATTAAAGTGGGATGGCCCTTTAACAGAACTGCTATAATCTAGCTACATTTACTCACAGCTATTACAACTGAGTCACTCACCCATTCTATGCCAGCCATACCTTTCCATTATAAATCAGAAAAACAAATTGTAGAAAATAATTTTGTTCATAAAATTACTTTTAGGAATCTAGCAAATTGTATAATCCTAACTAGTATATGTAGGACATTCTATCTTCCAGAGGACTCAAATATCAATAGTATATTCTATTTTCTAAATAATTTCAAAATGAAAATATTAAAAGTAAATAGCTCCAGATACTTAGTAGTCTAACTCATTCTTTTCATGTAAGTGTCACTTCCTAAAATCATACTTAAAATACTGTAAAACAAATCCACGTGATAAGGCAATTATTAAATATAAGAGAATTTTGCTTTATACTTTTCTTACAACATTTAACTATTTTACTCGTTTCCTTTGCTTTAACTTGCTTGCCTTTTTCAAGCCCAATAAGCATATTATCTGTTTTGGTATCCTGGAACAACAGGAGAAAATGGCACAAAAAATTAGTGCAAAACAATAGAATAAAGGATCACTTCAGTGTCTGCTGGAATGTGTATTTATATGAAAGGATCAGCAAACTACTATAGTGATTTACCATATTAATCTTCTCTATAGACTTCACATTAAAAGTGGGAAAAAAATGTCATAATATGAACCCAATAATATACTGACATTGCATAATTCATTCTAAGATGGCATAATTTGAAAATTTTGTAATTTAAATAAGTTCACTGTGATATAGACAATAAAACAACAAAAATATTGAAAATTTCATTCTATTGACATTAAAAAGGATGATGTTAAAAACTAAATTAAGACCTCCCTGGTCGTGTGGGGGTTAAGGTCTCACTGCTTCAAGCTATTGCCAGCCACCATTCTCCTGGGTTTGATCCCTGGCCAGCGAGCTAACCCACATGGCACAGCGGACCTTTCCTGTCTTGCCCGCTGCCCCCCTCAGCAGTGTATTTCAGTAGATCCGCCTGTTCTGCTTCCTGCTGTGTCTCTAGTGGATCCTCTTACCCCCTGTGCCTCTGGCCCACACCCCAGTTCTTGTATGCATAAATAAATACAAATAAATCTTAAAAAACAAACAACAACAATAAAACAAAATCAGTTTGTTAATGGAGAAGGTAAGAAAAACCAAATTTTGTGCCAATTGTGCTTTCAAACCATCATTGTATTTATTTTATAATTACTTGTTTCTAAATTGAAACAAGTTAAATTACTGAAATTTCCTTTTAATATGGTCTTTACACCAATTTACAATTCAGCACATTTAACAATTTAATAACCACTTGTATTTTCAAAAGGATACATAATGACTAAAAACCAAAACATTTCTATGCTTTATCAGTGTGATGATTTTTACTGACCACATGTGACAAATTGTAACACTGATAAGTACCATGATTAATTCATATACTAAATTATTCAAATGCCCCATCTACATGGCCTAGTTGGTGGCACTGGTAATATGAATATTGGTAATATGAATATGAATATTAAATTGTAAAGTGACATATTTAAATAGGAAGGAATCACGGTAAAGTGATTTGATCTTCCAGTGGACCTATAATAAAGTGGGGGTTGGGGGAGAGTCTACTGTATAATAAAGTGAAGGTTGACAACCAAATGATTTTTTAAAGTTGTTGCCATACAGACAGTTAACCCAGTAAACATAATTCTTATTTCTTGAAAAATAATTTGGAATTTATTTGGAAAAATACTCATCTCGGGCAGAGAGCTGACTGCCTTAAAAGAAATAAGTTACTCTTGCTGACATGGCAACTAGAACAAAAAGGTAGTAGTAGTCAAAGTGATAGTATGGGATGAACAAAATCTAGAATACCCATACAAACTATTTTAGAGTGAATGTTACTTTATTAATCCTTTAAAGTATACATTCTGATTTTCTGCTGTGGCAAAATAACAAATATTTGCTGCTTTAGTATTAAGTCTTACCATTTGTCCTAGAAAAGTAAGTAACAACCAAACCAAAGTAAATGACAACCAAACTATCCTTTCTTACAACAGTAAATTAAAAAAAACCCATCATCTTTTATTCCAAATTTGATAAAAGATAAAATTAAAGGATCACATACTTTGACTTGTGTGAAAGAAAAATAAAAATTTGAAAGATATTCTAAATCAAATCAATAAATGAATAAAAATGACCAGGTTCAGTTAAGAATCTCAAAAAAGTGAAATACAGGATTTGTTGGCTGAAATAACAGACTTATCATGTATGCCAGAGAGAGTTAAACTGCCAAACTAATTTTCATCAACAAAAAGGGGTTGAAAGTGATCCTGACCAAATATAGTAAAAAATACAGAAAAGGCAGTGTGTTTCCACATAGTGAGAAGTCGGAAGGGAGAAGGGAGAGATGTCAGTGATAGTCTACTCACCATTTCAAGATGCAAATATATCCAAAAGCCAAGTCATCAAACAAAAATAATAAATTAAAATAGAGATACAAGATTGTAAGCCTTAAAGAGACCAATGGCTCTCTAATCTGTAAGATACAGTTACTAAATTCAAGGTATTAATTTATCTAAGATAGAGCTATACATCAAAAGAGAGGATGGATCCGGTTTATAACTGGTGGTGCAGATTATCAATTTGTATGCTCTTACGTTAGTCTATATATATTCTCTTTCCAGGAATCTGCTATCATACCCTGTTTTTAATTAATATAATGCATCTTGGAGTTTTGTCATTTAAAAAACAGGTGGGTTTATACAAGCAGACTATCCAGCATCGTTTGAGCTCTGATAGATAACTGGCCAGGATAAACACTTAAAGAAAAACTGGCTGTTGCTAGGCATGTAACCTAACTGTACAGTGGTAGGAAAGGACTGTCAACATTCTAATCCAAAATTAATCTTTCCATCGCTAACTGTGTGACGACCAGCTATGCTGTCTCTCCTAATCTAAAGCATTGCCTAAGACAAATTCTAGCCAAAATTATTTAAGTTGTCTCCATTAATCTGAAGCTTGGAGAGCCATCTTCTGATTTCCAGGAAACATATCTAAATATAGCTAAATGATACCATTAGGAAGCAATCAGACTAATACAGAAAATGGAATATTTTTCTGAACAACTTGTCCATCAATGAGTCAGAATCAAGAAAAGAAACTGTTTTAGGATAAAAGAGAATTCACGGAAATAACCATATCAATGAGAGTGGTCCCGGATTAGATCCAGGTTCATTAAAGAACAGTTTAGAAAAGATGGGGGAAATCTAAATATGGGTTGGAAATTAGGTAATATGAAAGAACTTTATGTCTGATGCCATTTCATCTATAATACTTTTTAAAATATGCACCCTCAAGTTAAAAAGGATCATGCTCAGCGAAATAAGCCAGAAGGAAAGAGAAAAATATCGAATGGTTTCTCCTATAGCAGGAATATAGGGGAACCAAGTAAGAGAGAGATATTCAGAGATGGAGGGGGAGGATAAGGGTTCAAAATGGGGGAGGAAAGAGCACAAGGGACTATGATGATGGTTCACGGTTGAATCGGTGGTGGGTAACCTTTGGGAAATACACAACAATGTAAAAGATATAATTAATAGTAATAAAAATATATAAATAAAATAATAAAAATAATATATATAAAATTATATTTTATAGACACAATATTAAAAAAAAACAGAAACACCGGTTGAATGAACAAATGAGAAAAGTATGGGTTAGAGATAGAGTTTTGAGAGTCAAGAGCATGCATGGTAATTAAGACCATGAGAACAGATGAGATCATCTAGGAAAGTATATAAGGCAAGACAAAGAGATGTGAACCAAGGAGATGATCAACATTTCAAAGACCAGACACAGAACCATCAAATTGACAAAGAGCAAGTGGAGAAGTCAGAGGACCATGAAGAAATAGTACCACAGAAGCTAGTGAAGAGAGTAGAGTTTCAAGGGGGATGAAAGCAATCCTAATGTCAAATTCTAAAGAGAGATCAAGCTGGATAAAGACTGAGAAGAGGCTAATAAGTTACAAATAGAAGGTCAGTGATGACCGGATGGAGAGGAGTTTCAGTAGAGTGACTGGAGCAGAAGTCAGAGGAGTGAACTGCAGTTGAAGAAATGGAGACATCACTCCTTTTTCAAAGAAGTTTGGAGTTTTTCAGAAAGATGAGAACCTGTACAAATAATAGACAGAGTTCAGATAATGAAACACCTAGTGACTGGTACTAACATGCAGCAATAGGTAAGTGAAAGACATACTATAATGGCAGAGTTGTATATATAATAAAGGTTTCCTCTTTAAAGTCCTCATACAATCCCTATATAAATATCTGCTGTTAAAATAACAGTGGTGGTCCTCCTCGGTGGTGCAATGGGTTAAGCACAGCACTGTGAGGCTGTCCAGAGCCACTGCAGCACAAGTTCGATACCCAGCCAGGGAGATTCCCACATGGCGTAGCAGACTTCTCCTGTCTCGCCCACTGCTCCCCTCAAGCAGTGTATTTCAGTCAATCTGCCTGTTCTGCTCCCCACTCTGTCTCTGGTGAATCGTCTTGCCACCCCACACCTCTGGCCTACACCCCAGCTTGCATGCATGAATAAATCTTTAAAAAAAATAAATAAAATAACAGTAGTCTAAAATTTCAGTATAACTAGCAGTTTGTTTTTTCCCCTATTTGTTTCCTAAAGAAAGGTGATATTGCAGTCCTATACATAGGTGTTTCAGTGTATGAAATGGATTAGTTCCCTTAAAAATTAAGTGTAAAATAAATTTCTGTAAATTAAATCAATACAGAAATCAGGAAAATTATCACCTAAGCATAATTTAGGCTGCAATCTAATTTCATTCAGGTTATATACTTATAAATAATATTAATAATAAAGGACTTATTTTTATTTTACAATGCAAATTCCTTGGTCTGTATTCTAATTCTATGAGCTATATGGGATAAGTATTATTAGCCTTATTTGACTCTAGACTATTCTATCTGCTATAAGAAACAATGTATGATTTTCCCCTTGAAAGGCTACTGTGTATATAGAAAAGTTCTCCAATAGCCCCAAAGTTGTTTAGCTTTCCTAATTAATACTTTTAAAAATGTGTTCATTCTACATTATCCTTAGTCCAAGTCTATTACTAGTAAATTAAAAAAAGAACTTGAAAAGGAAGCCATCAGAATATTTATAGAGCAAAACTGTATGTTTTTTGTCCTTTGTTAATTAAGTCCAGGAATAAAATATTTTATATTTCTTTCTTATAAACAAATTTAACTAAAGTCAGCTGACTTTAAAGAAAACGATACACCCAATCTCAATACACAGAAATATCACATCAATATTTTGTGATAATTACTCAATATTGTATTCTACTTATAAAAAGTTCAGTGTCCGGTACTGCAATTTCACTTAAAGTAGGTCAGACTTAATAGCTATACTGTGCGTGTGTGTGTGTCTAAGTAGCTATACTATACTATCTAACTAGCTAATTATTTTTAACCATTTTCCATGATGAGTACCTTAAGAATTGTTACACTTAATCGTTCAATGGTAAAACCTGTGAAATAAACATTATTTATTACCATTTTCATTTCAATTTCATCATTCCATTCAGATGAGCAGATTAAATCTTGCTAACTCAAACTAGTGTTAATTTAAAAGACACGTTATCTCATACTATGCTGAATTTGAATCACATCCCAAAACAATAATCAAAATTAAAACTAAAAAGTGTGGTTTGAAAACTATGCTATAGTAAATTATAGAAAAAGTAGAGAGCATGTAAAAATAAAAATAAAACACTAGTTTCACAACAAATGAATGTAATACTACTGAACTTAAAAAATGGTTAAGATGGTAAATTTTATGTTTTTCCACAATAAGGACATAAACTTTGTTAGAAAAGATTATCTGTTAATATGACTTTTTACTGTAATATTTCTTACACTAGCCATTTCTTAATGATTCATGGTAAATTACATTTAAATATCATTCCTTTCATCTTTAAGGTATGGAGAGTATTTTTCTATAAACCATAAATAAAAATATACAGATGTTTTATAGAAGTAACTCTTTGTATAAGAAGTTATACAAAGATAGCGCAATATTTAATTGCATTCCTACTCCTAAATATAAGTTTTCTAAATTCTCTATTATATTGATATAATTTATAACCAGAAAAAATGAAAAATGAACAGATTAAATCTGCAATGACAAAAGATCTGAGGCCTGGATTTTACATCTGTGAATGTACTCAGTGTTTCCAGTGTACTTATTACTGTACTTCTATAGTACAAGTTGTCTGTTAGGAAAAAGGCTTGTCTATAATGTCCAAATTGCCTTGTATAAGTGCCTAAGTATGAGCAGTCCAAAGACTTCTACCAAGGTCTTTGGCTACTTTATATGCAAAGACACTTTGAAAAGAAAGTAGAATACTCCAGGACCCTACAAAGATTAAGAGAAATAGGTAGAGATATGTTAAGACATTTACAGTTGCAAAGATCCTTTGCCAACACCCTCTGACACGTCAGAACAATAATAAAAAATGCTATTGTTGAATCTAGTCTTCACTGGGCAAGATATTTAAATGAACTGCATAATCCATAACAAATATTAAGTTATATAAAACCATATGTACACAATAAACATAAATGACAATAATGATATTACACTCAGGAGGTTTAACAGTATTTTAAAATAAAAAGTGTTTGTTAATTTTATTGTAGTTAATATGCTGTCATCTCACCTTCGTGGCCTAGTGCGTGGGGACATCATTTCATTTCCAAGTATGTGGTACCGTCTTGCTTCATGCAACAACTGGTAACACTCAGGAGAATTCTGGATCAATTGGTCCACCTCAACTGTTTGAACGAAGTAGTTGGGATGTAACAGAGGAAGTCTCACATGTGTCAGGAGCTCATGCAACAGTGGTCTTCTCAGATCGACAGCATGATAGACCCAACGCATGACAGCTTCAAAAACCATTTCCTCTTTACCAATAACAAGTTCATCGCTACAAATATAATCGATAAGTTCATCTTTGTCCAGCTCAAGAAATTCTTCATGCTGGGAGACATCCTCAAAAGTTTGTAATGCAAAATTCTTGCATTTTGTGAATAGTGTCTTGAGTGAATGGGTGTCAGCAAAGCGCTGGATTCCTAAGCAATTACAAGGATCAAGTTGCTCCTCCAAGAACTTGGCACACACATCACGGAGAACACTGATCTGAAAGAGGCTTGATGTCTCAAAGAGATACTGCACGTTCTCTGTAGTGATCTTCACCTTTCCTGTATAAACATACTGCAAGAAACATTCCATAGCTTCAGCTAAAATACCATTGATCTCCACTAACATTTCTCGGCTTTCTCTGTGGTCATTACAAAACATTGCTCTGAAGTAGCTACTGCAGGCTGAGAGAACAGCTCTATGGCAAGGAAATTCTTTTCCTTCCACACAAATGATAACATCTGTGAATAAGCGGCTATCTCGGAATTCATTAAATATCTGGAGTATGTTTTCAGCATGGGATGATTCTGAAGAGAACTCAAAAAACTCATGAGCTGTCAGAGATTTAGGGTCCATTTCAAAAACTTTACGCTTAGTTGCTGGGGAATCACGCACCCCAAGATCCTCTCTGTTCAGTCTTCGTCCCAATATTAGTACCATTGTTACATCAGTTGACTATATAATTGTTGAGAAATGATTGCTAGGGATCTTCTTTATGTGGCTAAAGCAAAAAACAAAACAAAAAACATTTGAATATGAAAAAATTCTGTATTCAAAGTACCTAATTTCATTTTGATGTAAATACTACAACAAAATCACATATACTACATACAGGGCATAGAACTGTCTCATTTTAACAACTTACAAATAAAAATTTTGCATTTACACAACTAGAAATTAGGGGTAATCTGCAATAGTACTTCTTAAGCCCCCCCTCCAAAGGATATTATATACTTTGTGAATGTGAATTACTAAAAACTCTGTCTCCCCTTTACGTAACTAGGTTCCATCTATTGACAAAGATGTGAAGTCAGAATGCTGTAAGGCTAGAAATTTGATACACTCAGAATCCTAATATAAATCTTAATAGAGTGTTGCTAGAGAGGAATTAATTTCTATCTATCAATAGTCTTTAAATATGTGTATTGTTTCACCAGCATGTTGTTTTCTAACAACTGTCCTAAGGAAATTACCAGGAATATGTGGAAACATTTACCTATAGATATATTCAATGCTGTATCACTAATAGATAATATTTAACACAACCTAAATCCCCAATAATAGGAGATTAGTGAAACCATAGTACCTCTTATGGAGTCGTTAATAAGAAATATATCTATAAAGGAACCCTCTTACACTGTTTTGTTGGTAATGTAAACTCGTCCAATCACTATGGAAAGCTGTGTGGAGATTCCTCAGAAACTAACAATGAATCTACCATATGATCCAGTGATTCCACTTCTAGGAATCTACCCAAAGGGCACAAAAACACTAATTTTAAAGGAAACCTGCACTCCTATATTTATTACAGCACTATTTACAATAGTCAAGATATGGAAACAACGCAAATGCCTCAAAATAGACGAATGGATCACAAAGTTGTGTTACATTTATACAATGGAGTATTACTCAACAATCAAAAAAGACAAACTCATGCCGTCTGCAGGAACATCAATGAAGCTGGAAGGGACTGTGCTAGCCAAAATCAGAAGAAAAAAGATAAAATACCAGACGGTGTCACTTATATGTGGAAGATAGAAACCAAACAAAAGGTCAAGAAAAAGTGAAACCTAGAAAACTGATGCACAGAAGTGAGGCATACAGCAAAGGGGAGGGGGCATGAGAGAAGTGGCAAAACAGGGGAAGGATGAACACAAAGGAATATGGGTACTATGGTGGTGGGGAAATTATTGGGACTACAATGATGTAAGAAGAAAAATTTGATTAATTAAAAAAAAGAAACATCTCCAAACCTCCCTCAGAAACGACTATGAATAGGTAATACATTGAAGCACTTGGCTACAGTTACCAGTTCTCTTAAATTTTGATTTTAAGAGGCTTCTTGGATCCTAGTCTTTTTTATAACTCTGAAAGTCGGTATGTGATCAAAATTTATTTGTAATTGGCTTAAGAACACTCAGAATAACTCAATTATTCTCATGCTCTTAGGATCTCATGTACAATCTCTTCTAAATGTCTCAACTTCTTCCTGAAATATTACAATAGTCAGATATTCAGGCCTAGCTATGACAACAAAAAGAAAAAGCTTAAGAATATTACAGATAATCTATAGGGGTTGTAGAATATCATACTACATTCAAGCCACAAATACAGCCTAGACTTGAGAATTAACAATCTCAATTTAAGATTGTATTTTGTATTCCCTATCACATATTAAATTGTACTCCATTTAAAGTCTTGATATGACATAATGTGCAAGCAATTATGGGACATCAAAATCAAAAAGCAACTTTTTATTATATATATATTCCTTTTTCATATAATTTTTCTGCTCTTTGTCCTCTTTTCTCAATAATCCTAATCAGTCATTGACTCTAGTTCCACTATATTCTCTAAGTACTATCAACTTTTATCTCTTCCCTTACTGAGTTCATTTAATTTTGTCACTTATATGAATTAAAAGATATGCAGGGAAGAATAAGCACTCTGGAAGATAATGATACTAATAGAATCAAGGCAGAAAAGGAAAGAGAAAAACAAAGGAAAAAGAATGAGGAAAAGCTTCGAGAACTATCTGACACCATGAAAAAAGGAAACATCAGAATTATAGGAATCCCAGAAGGAGAAGAGAGAGACAAAGGAACAGAGAAACTTCTCAAGGAGATAATTGAAGAGAACTTCCCAAACATGAAAAAGGAAACAAAAATTGACATACAGGAAGCCAGACGATCTCCATATTATTACAACGAAAGAAAAAAAAAACTGCAAGACATATGATAGTAAAACTATCGAGAATTCAAGACAA
>PVIJ01022643.1:0-15695 GCA_004024925.1 Scalopus aquaticus
CCTTTTGTGCCCTTATCCTCCCCTCCCCCCTCCCCCACCGCTGAGTGTCTCTCTCCCACCCGGCCTCCCTATAGTCCTGTTATAAGTGAAACCATTCGATATTTTTCTTTTTCTTTCTGGCTTATTTCACTGAGTATGATTCCCTCTAATTCCATCCATGTTGCGGCAAATTGCATGTGTAAGAAGACTTGTTTTGACCAGAAGACTTATTAGCAAGTTTTTAAGTATACTAAGTTGAGAATGTATTTGTTCTCGTGTCCTTTGGTCTGCCTCCTGAGTATGTCTGACTTCATTCTTCCTGGCCTAATTGCTATAGGCTGGAAGCCAGACGTTTTCTTTTATATAGCGTTGTGTTTCCTACCAGTGTCCCTCTCATCTTCTCACAGTGTTATAACTTCTTTATTAATTTTTTTATACCGTTTGTTATATTTGTATGGTAATTATTTGTTTTTATATCCATTTCTTGGCCAGTGACTGAAGAAGGTTTGTCTTGCTCAGCGTAATTCCATTACCCAGAAGATGCTTGGCACTTAGTAAACACTCAGTAAATGTTTAAATGAGCCAGTGTTCTCATATGTATGTTTGGATAGGTTGACAATTAGAAAAATAAGATCTTTATTTTAAACGTAGTGTAATTTTCTTGGTGTGTCTAGCTGGTGTCTGCTGCTCCAGGAACTGTAGTCCAAATATTAATTACAGTGGTGTTTGCAACTGACAGATGTATGAATATATTTTTCCCTTAAACAAAACCTCGAGGCATTTTCTTCCACATCATATTTATTCTTGGAAGCCCCTAGCTAATCAAGCGAAATATGAGTCTTTAATTTCGAAGAAAAAAAAGTAGAAGTAGCAGTATTTGAATATCTTTAATATGTTAACTGCTTCTTAGAACTTAATAGTTACTTCGATAAAATCAGCTTTTATCAAAGTTATTGTCTTGCTTTTAAAATTTATTTCTATATAAATTAAAAATGAAACCATTGTATTATAGAAAATCTAGAAATGAGGGAAAATAAAATTATGTATTTATGTTTATTTCCAGTTTTTATTCTGTATGAGTTTTTGTGTAGCTGTAATCAAATTCAAAGTAAAATTTCTTGATTTCCTCAATTATAATATCAGAAGCATTTTTTATATGTAACTATTGTCTAATGTTTCATACATTCAATAATAAAAATGGTAACTTTGAGTGTACTTTTTAAGAGTTAATACTGTCTTCATTTTTATGATACATATTTAGTGACTCTTAGGTATCGTAGCATTTTCTTTTTTTTAAAGATGTGTTTATTTATGCATACAAGAGCTGGAGTATAGGCCAGAGTTGTGTGTTTTGGGGGGTGGTGAGGATAAACCAGAGACAGAGTGGGGAGCAGAACAGGTGGATTGACTGAAATACATCACTGAGGGGAGCTGCGGGTGAGACAGGAGAGGTCTGCTGCGTCGTGTGGGTTTGTTCCCTGACTGTGGATTGAACTCACTTCGGATAGCTTCATAGTGCTGAGACTTAACCACTTGTGCAACCAGGGAGGCCCACCAGTAGCATTTTCTATATTTGGATTTCCTGAGATAGGTTTACCTTAGGTAGAATTACTAGTCAAAGAATATGAACATTTTAAATCACTGTTCACAGGCGTTAGGATAAGGCGGTCTTTTCCTGTGGCTCACTAAATTAATTGTCTTGCTTCTGAAACTAAAGTTGACTAAAGTTGAACTTAAAATCAACCCCATATACAGAAACAAAGTTTTTTCTGAAGGTGGAAAAGGTTTTAGGTAGTCTTGACTTTTTCCTAAAGCAAACAGACCTAAGAGCTTTTTAGTAGTTTTTCTTGGCTTGGGGCCTAAGGTAAGGAAGGACCTTTACTCTTTGGTCTTAGGATTGAGTATATGTCTGAAATCTGTTTGGATGATGTGCCAGCTCAGCAGACATGTCGTGTACCTGCAGTGGAAATTTCATTAAGGAGGAAAAAGACAAGTTGGAGGTTTTTGCAAATAAGATTTTTAAGGCAACATTTCTCTTAACTTCCCCTGATAAAATGTTATTCTAATTGCTTTTTATTTATAAAATAATTTAAAATAAAAGAAATAATTGAAATATGTCCTTACAATATAATTATGCAAGATGTGATTTTTTAAGGACTCCACATAGTTGTAACTTATATTAAGCTTTAGGAGCTTAATGTATAAGCTCCTTTATATTAAGTTCTCCTTTATATTAAGTTTTCTTTTGTTCTTTACTGAAAGGTATCTACTGGCTGAGACTTAGCATACATTAATTTGTTGTACAGCGGTGTATTAGGAGAACATGTGTGTTGCGAAACAGATTTTACACTTGAGGGACTGCAGCTGAGTTTTTTTTTTTTTTTAAAGATTTATTTATTTATACATACAAGCTGGGGTACAGACCAGAGGTGTGGGGCGGCGAGAGGGTTCACCAGAGACAGAGCGGGGGGCAGAACAGGCAGATCAGAAATACACTGCTGAGGGGAGCAGCGGGTGAGGCAGGAGAGGTCTGCCCCACCATGTGGGAATCTCCCCGGCCGGGCATCGAACTCGCATCGCTGCTGCCGACAGCTCCACAGCACAGCGCTTAACCGCTGTGCCACCAGGGAGGCCCCAGAGTTTTAAGTTTCATAGGTGTGCTCTCTGATCTTGAATGGGTCACTTAATTTGTCCATATATATAATTTTTTTAAGATTTATTTATTTATGCATACAAGCTGGGGAACAGGCCAGAGGCATGGGGCAGCGAGAGGGTTCACCAGAGACAGTGGGGAGCAGCACAGGTAGATAGTCAGAAACACACTGCTGAGGTGAGCAGCGGGTGGGGCAGGAGAAATCTGCCCGCCATGTGGGAATCTCCCTGGCCCGGCTTCGAACTCGCGTCGCGGCTGTCGACAGCTCCACAGCGCAGTGCTTAACCGCTGTGCCACTAGGGAGGCCCTAATTTGTCCATATATTTTTATAAATTAGGTATATATAAGACAGATAATTCATTGATTATCTGGCAAGACCTTTTAAAAACAATAGTAATTTTTAGATGAGTATTTCCTTACCTTTCTGTAATAATAGAAGCTCCTTTTTGTCTAAAAATTTTAAATCTTTTTTCCTTCCAAAATATGCTTGTATCTCTAATGAAGTAGAAATGAAGTAGAAATGGTTACCAAAAAATAGCTTCAAGGTTTTAAATACTGTTCTTGGATACTTCTTGAATAAGAGAAATAAGAAGTGGTTTGGGTGTGGGGGTGAGGGTAAAGCAACTTGCTTTAGTTTTTCTGACATACTTCTGGAATTTTTTTAGGCTAGTATTAGCACTGGTACCATAACTACTACAGTATTGTAGTTGTGAGTTTTAAAAGGTTATATAGTAAGGGTCAGTATATTGAAAGAATAAATAAGAAGAATCATAAAGGTACAGAAAATTATAGCATTTAATTCTCCAGTATACTTAAGTTTCACCATTAAATTGGTGTGACTTTTTGTTTTTAATCAAGATTTATTTCTGCATACAAGCTGGGGTACAGACCAGAGGCATGGGGTGGTGAGAGGGTTCACCGGAGACAGAGTGGGGAGTAGAACAGGCATATGGATGGAAACACACTGCTGAGGGGAGCAGCAGGTGAGGCAGGAGAGGTCCGCTGTGCCATGTGGGAATCTTCCCCGGCTGGGTGTTGAACTCCCACCACTGCCGAGAGCTCCACAGCACAGCACCTAACGACTGCGTCACCGGGGAGGCCCTGGTGTGACTTCTTATTTCAGACCAGCATTTTCCTTCATTGTGCACTTTATGGATACCTGTTAGGAACTGTTAGATTTAAATGTTCCCATTCCTTTGGCAATAAACATAATTTTTGTATGTGGTGCAGAATTCTAACTACCAGTTGACAATCAGTTCACTTACATTAAACAAATATTTAGAATCCGTGATAATTCTTGGTGTCTCTTTTTTTCACCTACTGTTTTACCTTGAGTTTTAACACCATTCTATCAAAATGTGTATTTCATCTGAAGTAGTCTAGTTCTGCATTTGTTTTTCAGAGTCTGAAAACTAAATGTATGTGTAAGGTAGCTGGGTTTGTTTAATCTACCCTATTTATCATCCAGTTTTCTGATTGTTTTCCCTTTTTCTCACTAGAAACCTCATATCCTTACCCAGCGCGTTACCTGTGAGGTCATGAGACTCCTTGAAGGCTCGGATAATGCTAGAGAAAATATCATTGCCTCTTTCTGACATTCTTACTTATTTTTTATTTTTTAAAGATTTATTTGTGCATACAAAAACTGGGGTGTAGGCTAGAGGTGTGGAGAGTATGAGGAGTCACCAGAGACAGAGTGGGGAGCAGAACAGGTAGATCTACTGAAATACACTGCTGAGGGGAACACTGGGCAAGTCGTCTGTGGGTCAGCTCTCTGGCTGGGGATGGAACTTACGCTGCAGTGGCTGGCCATAGCTTGACAAAGATGAGACTTTAACCCCTGTGCCACCAGGGTGGCCCCTTACTTTCTTTTCAAAATCCTTTTATTTTTGTGTTTGGAGTACCTTACTTATTCAGGATCTGAATTCCAAGTAAAGGTAGAAATGTGATTCCTTCCCACTCTCCCCCATTTGAATGTTGGTCAGCACTGTACTGATCAAATATCTTCCTGTTCTCAGGAGTGAAAGTAAGTCTACTGACACATCTTTGTTTTATGGTGTTTATAGAATAGCCAAGGTGAATGTGGCATAGTTTTGAATGTGCCAGTTTTTGAAGATGGAAATGCTTTCTATCCATTTTTAACTTAGCAGTTGGTCTTAGTATGGTAATCTGTTCATAATTCTCCAAATTTTAGCTTATATTTTTTATTGACAAAAGTGTCCCTTTCATTTTTTTTATTTTTTAAGATTTATTTATTTATACATAGACGCTGGGGTACAGGCCAGAGGCATGGGGTGGCAAGAAGGTTCACCAGAGACAGAGCAGGGAGCAGAACAGGCAGATCAGAAATACACTGCTGAGGGGAGCAGCGGGCGAAGCAGGAGAGGTCTGCCGCTCCATGTGGGATTCTCCCAGGCTGGGTGTCGAACTTGCAGCATCGTGACCCAGCGCTCAACCGCTACACCACCAGGGAGGCCCCTCTTTTCTTTTAAATTGCATGTTTTGTTTTGTGTTTTAACATTTTAAAAGGACAGGTTTATTAGGCAAAGGAGAAAGAGAGGCACTTGCATAGTCACAAACGGGCAGGAGAGATGTTTGAATTACATGTTTTTATTAATGTAGTCTCATCATCTTCGACACCCTTTCCTAATGCACCTTGACCCTTGCTCATAATTCTTTTAATTAATTCTGAATTTTGTAAAATTAGTTGTCAGTGAAATTTGCTATCTTAGAATTTGGTGTGTAGATAAATGTGCTTAGAAGTGTAAAAAAAAAAACCAAAACAGACAGCCTTTCCCACAACAATGTTAATGTTGACAGTGAAAACAATTTTTTGCTATTTTATTCAATTGTGAGTTTTTTAAGTTAGACTAGAAGGAAGTACAGATGCTGGTAGTTTTTTCTTTTGTTTGCTAATATAAAGTTGTTAGAAATGATATCCATATAGTTGAGCTGAAACTTGCTATGTTTGACAGATTGCTGTATGTCAGAAGTTGGCAGCTCAAGGATCATGTGTTGCCCGGGCGTAGTGGTTTTTGAATGTCACAGTTGAGTTACTGACTAGGAAAAAAAAGTGAAGTAGATGAAGGTTATCTCTACTGTCCTTCTGCCACTTCCTTTATCCTTTCTTTTTCTAATCCCCAGAGCTTTAATTTCTTACTTAGAGCCACTAAAGAGTTGGCTAATGATATTTAAAGGGATATCCACTTAGGTTTTCACTTTCAGTTTTTTAAGTTAATTTTTTGTTGTTGTCAATTCTTCTTTTAAACTTGTTTTTTTACTCCTAGTCTCAACAATTTCCTATTTTGTACAACAGGAGATTTTTAAAAAATATTTATTTATTCATACAAGGGCTGGGGTGTAGGCCAGAGATTGGGGTGTGTGTGTGAGAGGATTCACCAGAGACAGTGGGGAGCAGAACAGAGGGCATCTGCTGAAATACCCTGCTAAGGGGAGCAGTGGAGGAGAAGGGAGAGGTCTGTGCCATGTGGATCAGCTCCCTGGCAGGGACCCTCCTGTAGTGGCTGCGGATGGCTTCATCGCTCTGAGACGGGGGTAACCCTTGCCCTCTTGTCATTTTTTAAGAAGATTCTTAAGATATTCACGGAAAAGATTAGAAGTGGAATTCATTGTTATTATTTGGTGCTGGGGCCTGGAGTTATAAGCAATGTTCTGTCACATCCCTTGAATTTCCCTCTCTAGTCACACGGGGCAGATTATTTCCTCAGTATATTGATAGTGCTTCAGCATGCTGGGAGTCAAGCAGCAAATTAAGAGTTAATTTCCTTATTGCCCTTATCTACTACCTATTGAGAGAGCAGATACATGTAGATTTGGTTCAAAATTCTTGGTATAGTCAGAACGTCAAAAATAGAAGATAAACTTTGATAAAAATAAACAAGAAAAGAAAATCTTGTTTCTGCTACATAGAATGTTGTTTGTTGTAAAGGTTGTGTGCAATTACTTTTTTTTTATTTTAAAGATTTATATATTTGGCATACAAGAACTGGGGTCCAGGCCAGAAGTATGGGGTTGGAGGAGGGATGCGAGAGGATCCACCAGAGACAGTGGGAGCAGAACAAGCAGATCTACTGAAATACACTGCTGAGGGGAGCAGCGGGCGAGACAGGGGAGGTCTGCTCTGCCCTGTGGGTTAGCTCCCTGGCTGGGGATCGAACTCAGGGATTGAACTGGTTCTGCAGTGGCTGTGGACAGCTTCATAGTGCTGAGACTTAACCCCTTGCGCCACCAGGGAGGACCCCCAGTTGTGTGCAATTACTTTTTTTTTTTTAAAGATTTTATTTTATTTATACATACAAGCTGGGGTACAGGCCAGAGGCATGGGGTGGCGAGAGGGTTCACCAGAGACAGAGTGGGGAGCAGAACAGGCAGATCAGAGGTACACTGCTGAGGGGAGCAGCGGGCGAGGCAGGAGAGGTCTGCCGCACCATGTGGGATTCTCCCCAGCCGGGCATCGAACTCGCATCGCTGCTGCCGACAGCCACCGGGGAGGCCCCTGCAATTACTTTTTAAAATAGTTTCTGACTTTTAGCTTTACAAAATGGGATGGTTTCATCAATGACATCATTGTTTGGAAAAAAGTGTTTAAAAGTTTTTGTTTTCTCTTTTTTAACTAGATGTGATGCTGACCCTTCAGCCTTAGCAAACTATGTTGTAGCTTTGGTCAAGAAGGACAAACCTGAGAAAGAATTGAAAGCCTTTTGTGCTGATCAGCTTGATGTCTTTTTGCAAAAAGGTAATCATAATCATAAATTACTTGGGTAAAGATTTAAAATTTAAAACTTCCTAATGAAATCTTGAAGATGCAAGATTGAAAGAAACTGGTCAGAGTCCTTAGAATATTTAAATATAGCCATTCTTGCTCAATTATTTATCACGTATTTTGGCAGAACTGTGTTTTCCCTTTTCTGCTGCTTTTCTACATTGAGGCAGTGGTGACTATAATCCTTTTTAGGTGACTGGGTCTGTTGTGACTTGTGATAGGGTCTAGTTGATGTTTGGGGGGGGATGTGTAACTAAGGCTAATTAAGTTGCTTATTGCTCTTTTTTGGGACAGTGAAACTATTTGTTTCCTCTTAACTGGGGCTTCATGATATGGAAGATGAGATGGGTATGATCCTCTTCTCTTTATGCCTTTGACTTCCCATCTTTTAATACATGCATTCCTTTCCATGACCTACAGATCTTCCAGGAAGCATCCCCTGTGGCATATCCTCTCATCTTCCTCATTAGTTCCATTCTGGGTGTTTTTGTCTTTTGTTTTCCAAAATGGCAGACATGTTCCCAACTCAGGGCTTTTGAACTCACTCTACCCTTGTTGAAACATGGTTCCCTCCCTGTGGTTTCTGGTCCTTCAAAAGTCAGCTTCTCAGAGTAGTTTTTCCTGAGCACCCTATGAACCATATCCCATGCCTCATGCCTCTATTCACTTCTCTTTCCCACTTTGCTTTATTATTATTTTTTTCTTGGCACTAGTCACTCCTCATGTTACATATTTTTTCATGTTTTATGTTTATTTGCCTGTTCAACTGTGTGTGTCTCTCCCCTCTTTTCTCCTGACCTCCTTTTTGTCTCTCCTATTGTTCTAAGTGGAGACTTGGAACATACAGTGCCTGGCACATTAAAGATATTCAGTATTGTCGAATGGATGAATAGGAATGTGTGTAATATACACTTTTTGGTTCAGCTAGCTATTGGCAATGAGAAGATAGTCTTTAACTCAAATATCTACTGAAAAAGAAAAGATAGTAAATATAACTTCTCAACCTAAAACACGGGATTATTTTTTTGTGCATTTTAAGACTTTTTGTACCAAAAAAATTCTCAAGTTTTCCCAATAGATGAGTATTTGTTGCATGTATTAATTTATATGACCTAGTTTTCATTAAAGATGAATTGTGAAATTTGCAACCGTGAAAAAAAGTTGAAGAAAAAATAAAACATAACAGACATTTGGGATAAGAAGCAAATGTGTATTTAGACATTAAAAAAATTCCTTATTCTAAACCGAAACGTTATTTCTAAGTTGCAAAAGCAATACATGTGGGGAAGAATTATAAAATACATTTTAAAAAGAAAATGAGGGCCTCCCCGGTGGCGCAGCAGTTAAGCGCTGCGCTGTGGAGCTGTTGGCAGCGGCGACGCGAGTTTGACGCCCAGCTGGGGAGAATCCCACATGGCGCGGCAGACCTCTCCTGCCTTGCCCTCTGCTCCCCTCAGCAGTGTATTTCTGATCTGCCTGTTCTGCTCCCCGCTCTGTCTCTGGTGAACCCTCTCGCTGCCCCACGCCTCTGGCCTGTACCCCAACTTGTATGTATAAATAAAAAATAAATAAATAAATAAATAAAAAGAAAATGAATAACCATGAATTTGCCATTAGAAAATCATGTTGCTTGTTTATAGATGTCTTAGGTTAGCATTAAATGTCTGCACTTTTTTTTAAAAAGCTTTATTTATTTATACATACAAGAACTGGGGTGTAGGCCAGAGTTGGGGGTGTGTGTGAGAGGATTCACCAGAGACAGAGTGGGGAGCAGAACAGGCAGATCGACTAGAAATACACTGCTGAGGGGAGCAGCGGGCAAGACAGGAAAGGTCTGTTGCGCCATGTGGGAAGCTCCTTGGCCAGGGATCGAACTCATGCTGCAGTGGCCTGTATAGCTTCATAGTGCTGCGACTTAACCCCTTGTGCCAATCGGGGAGGCACAGTTCTAGACTCTTGTGTGTATGTTTATATTATATATTAAAATGATTTTAAATAAATATACTCTTTAATGTGCTTTAAAAAAACCTAATAGTAAAAATTTAATAGTGTATCGAATATTATTTAATATCGGATACTATGTTTCTTTCAATGAGTTACATGTAATTTAGGTGACAAAAGTAGTACATGTTTTATTTTTTAAGATTTATTTATTTATGCATACAAACTGGGGTGTATGCCAGAGGGGGGGGGGATGAGAGGATTCACCAGAGAAAGTGGGGAGCACAACAGGCCGATCGACTGAAATACACTGCGTAAGGGAGCAGCGGGCGAGACAGGAGAGGTCCACTGTGCCATATGGAAAGCTCCTCGGCCAGGGATTGAACTTGTGCTGCAGTGGCTGCATATAGCTTCATAGTGCTGCGCCTTAACCCGTTGTGTCACCAGGAATCCTGTAATACATGTTTTAAATAAGTTTTAGAAATAGCAAGGATATGAACAAAGTTAGGGTCATAAAAGTTTTTGAAGGTACTCATTAATTTGTTTGTTTTAAAGTTATATGTATTAGCCAACAAGAGCTAACTGTTTTATAATTATGGAAAATGCTTACTGCACAAATAAGTAATAAATAGAAATTCATGGGAAGATGTTTTTCTGAAGAAATATTAATTTGACATTTTAGAGATATTTATGTAAAATGAGTAACAATTGCAGTGTAAGCATAGTATATAGTGCTTTGAATATGCTCTTTGGCTGTTGCTTGGAGTAAGTCCAATGAATGTTACTTAAATTTAAACTAGGTTTGAATAACTTTATAAATATTTTGACATCTATATTTTTAATAAATTCATCTGGTTTTTCCATTTGACTAGTTTGAAATAGTTACACAATAAAACAGCTTTTAAGTAAAATATGAAAGATACTTTCATATCATTTTCATGTCAGTATTTTTTCAACTGATTTAAAAATGTTTTTCATTAAATTTTTTGAGGAGGCAATACAATTATGCCATATAAAGGTATGCAATGAAAAGTTTGTCACATTTGTTCTTCATCTGTTATTTTCCTGCCTTCAGTATACAGCCTTTGTCCTTTTCACATTTATGCAAATGTAAACAGATACAATTATTTCATCATATATCTTTCAATCTGATATTATCCCTGCTGATTCTTTTTACAGTTGCTGTGTGTTCTGTTCTATGGTTGTCCCGTAACTTAGTCTTTTATTCGTAGCAGGTTAGGTTGCTCCTATCTTTTATTATTACATGCCAAAGAAATTATCCTGTATAGGTATCACTGTGTACGTTCAAAGGATTTGAACACCCAAGAATGGGATTCTCCCCCTTAGAGTTAGTCTCAGTTTTAGTTCCACCATCAGTGTGTAAGATGTCCCATTTTCCTCAGGTTTACTAGTGGTGTTGTCTAACTTTTGTTTTTTGTTTGTGCGATACTTAAGTGTTATTTCTTCTTCTTAGAAACTTCAGGTTTTGTGGATAAACTTTTTGAAAGTCTCTATACTAAGAATTACCTTCCACCTTTGGAACCAGTTAAGCCTGAGCCAAAAGCCCCAGTCCAAGAAAAAGAAGAAATTAAAGAAGAGGTAATGCAAAGTTTTCTTTTGCTTTTGGGAACTTCTTAGATTCCATTACTAGTATCATTCTCAGTTCAAAGTGAACTTCTATAAAAGTAATTATCTGTTATTGAAGTTTCAGGGTTTACGGTATGAAACATATTCTTTTTTTTTTTTTTTTTTAAAGATTTATTTTTTATTTATACATACAAGCTGGGGCACAGGCCAGAGGCATGGGGTGGTGAGAGGGTTCACCAGAGACAGAGTGGGTAGCAGAACAGGCAAATCAGAAATACACTGCTGAGGGGAGCAGTGGGCGAGGCAGGAGAGGTCTGCTGCGCCATGTGGGATTCTCCCGGGCCGGGCGTCGAACTCGCGTCACCTCTGCCGACAGCTCCACAGTGCAGCGCTTAACCGCTGCGCCACCGGAGAGGCCCTGAAACATATTCTTTATCAGTCTTTAGTTCATTCAACTTAAAGGATTAGAAGAATTTCAGATAGTTGTTTAGTGATCCAAGAAATGTTTTGTAATATTAAGGAATTCAGAAATTTTATCTAGTGACTTTTAGTAAAAGAAAACTCGATAAATATAGGGGCCTGACTGAAAATGAAGTATTAATGAAACCTTAAGAAATCATTTGGTGACACAGTTTTCCAGTAAATTGAGCTACTATTTAAAAAAAAAGTTTATATCTTTCACATTGTGTATTCCCCTTGGGCAACCCACCACCAATTTACCCGTGACCCATCACCGTAGTTCCCTTGTCCTTTTCTTTCCCATTTTGAGCCCTTATCCTCCCCCTCCCACACTTAGTGTCTCTCTCTTGTTTGGTTCCCCTGTTTTCCTGTTATAAGTGAAACCATTCGATATTTTTCTCTTTCTTTCTGGCTTACTTCGCTGAGCATGATCTCTTCTAGTTCCATCCATGTCGCTGCGAATTGCATATGTTTAACTTTTTTGAATGCTGATAGTATACTACATCTTCTTGATCCAGTCATCTATTTTGGGGCATCTGGGTTGTTTCCATACCTTAGCTATTGTAAACAGTGCTGCAGTAAACATACGGGTGCATGTAGCCTTCTGGATTATTGTTGTTGTGTCCTTTGGGTAGATTCCCAGGAGTGGTATTGCCGGGTCATATGGAAGCTCCATTTTTAGCAGTTTGAGGAAATGCCATACGGCTTTCTATAGTGGTTGAGCAAGTTTGCATTCCCACCAGCAGTGAGCCACCATTTTTTAAAATCATATAGTGCCTTTTTGTTTTATTATTTTTTTCTAAATTTATTTATTTTCTTATTCATTTTTGTAAAGTATTTGATTTCCCCTCAGGTGTAGTCCTTGTAGTTCTTCCACCACCATATCACCCATGAACCATTACTATATTCCCTTGTATTCTTCCCTATTTTGACCCTTCTTCCTTCCCCTCCCTGCTGTATACTTCAGGTCTGTAGTCGGCTTGGAAGTTTTATATTTTTTTGTTTCTCTAAATTCCACATATAAGTGAAACCATCTGATATTTATCTTTTTCCTTCTCACTTATTTCATTTAGCATGATCCCTTCCAGCTCCATCCATGTTGCCACAGATGGCATCAGTTTATCTTTTTTGATTACTGAGTAGTATTCCATTATATCTGTTTTGGGTCATTTAAGTTCGTTCCATATCTTGATTATTGTCAGTAGTGCTACAGTAAACATAGGGGTGTGTGTTTCTTTTTGAATTAGTGTTTTTGTGTTTGTGGGTAGATTCCTAGGAGTGGAATCGCTAGCCATTTAGTTCTTTTTAATAGTTAATTATTTATAAATGTTACTGTCTGTGTAGGAAAGAAAAGGAATAAAGGCTTTTGTAGCATTGAAATATAAGACATGGTTATAGATGGTATCCTGATTGATTGAACCAAGAAGAAAATACTGCAAAGTTCATTTGTAATTCTTTTTTTTTTTTTTTTTTAAAGATTTATTTATTTATACATACAAGCTGGGGTACAGGCCAGAGGTGTGAGGTGGCGAGAGGGCTCACCAGAGACAGAGTGGGGATCAGAATAGGCAGATCAGAAATACACTGCTGAGGGGAGCAGCGGGCGAGGCAGGAGAGGTCTGCCGCACCATGTGGGATTCTCCCCGGCCAGGCATCGAACTCGCATTGCGGCTGACGACAGCTCCACAGCACAGCGCTTAACCGCTGCGCCACCAGGGAGGCCCCCATTTGTAATTCTTTTATGTCCACACAGCAAACTATGTAAGAGTATAGGTTCTAAAATAAAGTTGCATGGGTGAAAATAGTAGCTCTAAAGCCAGAAGCTTATTTCCCTACTTCTTTTTTTACTATAATTATATAATAAGCATTTTATTTGGAAATAAAATTAAACTTCCATAAATTTTCAAGAGTAGTACCCAGAACCCCTATAATTCTAGATTCACCTATTGAAGATTTGCCCCATTGCTCTCTTTATATACCCATACCCATAACTTTTTTGTGAATCATTCAGGAATAAGTCAGATACATTGTCACTCTTGGCTCCTGAATACTCAGTGTGTATTTTATAAGAATAAGGATATTCTCTCAGATAACTATACCATTAGCAATTTAAGTAAATTCAGCATCAATAAAATCTTTAACCTGCAGTCATATTTGAATTTTGTTAATTGACCCAAAGCTATCCCTTTTTTATAGCATTTTTTTTCCCTCTCCAGTACTGGATTCATTTTAAGGACCACAAATTGTGTTTAGTTATAATTTTTATTATAGTTTCCAATGCTGAAGGATTAAAAAAACCAGCAATGGGATTCTCCCTCATAAGAGTTAACTCAGTTTTGGCTCCCACCGCAGTGTGTGAGATACCCCATTTTCCTCAATTTTGCCTATAAAGTGTGTTGTCTAATTTTTGTTTTTTGTACATTTAAGTATTATTTTTTTTAAAGATTTATTTATTTATTTATTTTTTATTTATACATACAAGTTGGGGTACAGGCCAGAGGCGTGGGGCGGCGAGAGGGTTCACCAGAGACAGAGCGGGGAGCAGAACAGGCAGATCAGAAACACACTGCTGAGGGGAGCAGTGGGCGAGGCAGGAGAGGTCTGCCGTGCCATGTGGGATTCTCCCCGGCCGGGCGTCGAACTCGCGTTGCCGCTGCCAACAGCTCCAAAGCGCAGCGCTTAACCGCTGCGCCACTGGGGAGGCCCCATTTAAGTATTATTTTTTCCCCTTTGAGACTTCAAACTGATTGACTGGATCCAACATTAAAAGAAAACAAAATCTTTCTGTACTTAAGTTCATTTAAGACCACTTGTCACTTACTGGTTTTGGCTTGTGCCCTCTGATAGTCTCTTAAAAATAGATATGTCTCCCAGTGTGTCTTCAGGTAATAAAAATAGGAGGTGACATTTCTTCCATACATGACATACTGTGTAATTTTTGGTCTAGGTGTAGGTTCAATCTTTCATGATAGGTATAAAATTTTTGTGGCACTTTTTTACAGTCATTGAAGGTCAGTGGTTTAGAAGTATCTGGTTAAGAAATAGTAGTTTGAATATAAGAGGAAAAGTTTTGAATGAAAAGTTAAATTATTGCACTGTTCTTTTTTTTTTAAATATTTTTTTCATCTGTGACTAGTGGGCCCATCCCCTTGGCATTCTTTTTTTTTTCTTTTAAGATTTTATTTATTTTTGCTTAGGAGAGCTGGGGTGTAGGCCAGAGGATGCGACGGTGTGAGATGATTTACCAGAGACAGAGTAAGGAGCAGAGCAGTCGAATTTACTGACATACACTGCTAAGGGGAGCAGCGGGTTAGAGAAGAGGAGTCTGCAGCACCTTCTGTGGGTTAGCTTCCTGGTTGGGGATCGAACTTAGGCCTTCAAGGTGGCACCGCTGAGACTTAACCCATAGGCCACTAGGGAGGCCTTATTTTTTTCTTCTTCTTCTTTTTTTTTTTTTAGTAAATTATAGCTTTGAAAATTGTCAACAGTGACTATCAGCTTTTGTGTGTATCTTAGATGATGCTGTCTAATTGTTTTCCATATTTTATATATAATTTAATTATTACTGACATAAATAACAGTTCTTATAATAGGGTATAGATAAAATAGTTTATAGTAATTCTCTTAGGTAATATGGCAAGAAAGGGGTTTCACCTTTGATTAGTTAGTTTTCTTTTTTTTTTTAATTGTTATTTATGTCTTTTACATTTTGTATTCCCCTTGGGCAGCCCACCACCAATTCACCCGTGATCCATCTCCATGGTCCCCTGTATTCTCCTCTCTTCCATTTTGTGCCCTTATCCTCCCCTCCCCCCACCCCCACCCTCCCACCGCTGAGTGTCTCTCTCCCACCCGGCCTCCCTATAGTCCTGTTATAAGTGAAACCATTCAATATTTTTCTTTTTCTTCCTGGCTTATTTCACTGAGTATGATTCCCTCTAATTCCATCCATGTCGCTGCAAATTGCATGTGTTTATCTTCTTTTCATGCTGAATAGTACTCCATTGTGTATATGTACCACATCTTCTGGATCCAATCATCTATTTTTGGACATCTGGGTTGCTTCCATACCTTTGCTATTGTGAATAGTGCCACAATGAACATATGGGTGCATGTATCCTTTCGGATTAGTGTTTTTGTGTCCTTTGGGTAAATTCCCAAAAGTGGGATTGCTGGGTCGTATGGA
This sequence comes from Scalopus aquaticus, assembly GCA_004024925.1. Taxonomy (NCBI): domain Eukaryota; kingdom Metazoa; phylum Chordata; class Mammalia; order Eulipotyphla; family Talpidae; genus Scalopus; species Scalopus aquaticus. Next base: position 15,589 of record PVIJ01022643.1, read on the forward strand.
AGCTCCATGTTTAGCAGTTTGAGGAATCGCCATACAGCTTTCCATAGTGGTTGGACCAGTTCACATTCCCACCAGCAGTGTAGAAGAGTTCCTTTTTCTCCACATCC
>PVIJ01022644.1:0-15697 GCA_004024925.1 Scalopus aquaticus
TAAATCTTTAAAAAAAAAAGTAGATAATGTCAGGTTCAGTTAAGATTTCTGTGAGTTTAAAAAAAAAGCAGAGAAGAGCATTATCATCTGACAGGGAAGCCTGTGGTTGGAAGGAAAAGCAGGTTTATGAAGACCCAAGAGAGAGCAGCCCAGCCAGACAAGCGATGAGACAAGACTGGACCAGTAAGGGCAGGCTGCGCCATGTTGGGGCTTGGAGCTGATGACTGAGATTTCTTTCTTTTTTTTTTTTAAGATTTCTTTTTTTTTATGCATAGAAGAACTGGGGTATAGGCCAGAGGTGTGGGTGGGTGGCGGGGTGAAGGTGAGAGGAATCACCAGCAGCAGAGTGGGGAGCAAAACAGGTGGATCTACAGAAACACACTGCTGAGGGGAGCAGGCGAGACAGGAGAGGTCTGCTGCACCATGTGAGAAGCTCCCTGGCCAGGGATCGAACTTGGGCTGCCACTGAGTGACTGGTGATAGCTTCAGAGTGCTGAGACTTTAACCCCTGCGCTACCAGGGAGTGCCCTTCTGTTTTTTTTTTTTTTAATCTTGAAAGCAATGAGTAGCTGTTGAAAGGTCTTAAGCAGGCAGGTAGGAGAGGGGATGGGGGAGTTTGTCCTTTATTCAGGAGACTATTCATATTCATAGTCACTAAGGATTGTGGAAGAAAGGTTTGGCCTGCTCACTACTCTTAGTCTTAGAAAGAACCATCAGTTCCTACCCATCTCCCAAATTCACCCAGAAAATCACACACAGTGCTTGCTAACTACATCCCATATATTTCAATTATGATCCATCAGTTGCTATTTGCTAAAAACATTACACCAATTGCACAAAGGAGAAAGTTGTTATAGTCTAATTTACATTGGAGCTTATCTTCGTTTCTAGGCAACGTGATTGTACTGGATAATGATGGCTCCAACCCCGGAATCTTTCACAATCTGGTAAGTGAAATGAACGAGCTAACCAATTTCTGTGTGTTCAGGCCAGTATCTCAGCCTATTAGATCCAGCCTGGGAATAAAACCCATTTTTAATGCACCATTTGATAAGAACACTTAACCTCAGTATGTGTTGTAATTAGAGAGATAATTAGAACTTCACTAGAACCTCTTAAGACTAGGAATACATTTGAAATTCACCTAGGAGGAAAACTGCATTCCTAGGACCAATCCAAGGTATTTTTCCTTCCAACTTTACCTCCTCTCCTTTCCCAACCACAAAGCTTTTGTGGTCTAAGAAGTGGGAAAAGATAAGAGTTATACAGGTGGGGCATATCACAGAAGCCTAATGGGTTCATTGCTCCGGTTACTTGAAAAGGAAGAAATGAAACCGTAATTTTGAAAACAAGAATCAGAGGCTGAGTATGAGGAAAATGAAGCCTGAGTCATATATGCAAAGAGAAAAAACTGCTCTTGCACGAATCCACTCATAAAATGTTAATATATGCATAAGAAAATTGTGTTCCTTAATCTCCGAAGAAACACTTATCACTAAGAACCCTTTAATTCTTTTTCCTGTGCTTGATTTATTAGCTTATGAAATTATGTTAATAACCTTCATGTTAATGGTTTGGGGGCTCAAATGACCTGATTTTAATAATGAAGTAATTTATGCAATAAATGCAATCAGCATCTATGAATCTCACTTAACAGAGCATATTGGTGATTAGCCAATGCTAAAACAAGTGCCTGCCAGCATGGGGCGAAGCGAGTGCTTCTGCGGAGAAAATAGATCTCGCTGATGGACACGGAGGTGGGGTGACTCAGCACGTGATCGAAGCTGCCATTCTTGGCTGCACAAGCTTTGCCATCAAAGCTGAGACTGAATTTGAGCTTCATTTGCAAGTTGTAAAGTGACTGTGACCCTTCAGCAGCTGCAGTAAGTCTACGTAGGAGTTGTACCCATGATAAGGAACATACATCTGTCCCTTGGCTGGAGAAGAGTGACTCCCTGGAAGGAAGTTGGGGAGCACAGGAAACAGCAGATGATGGCACAGCTTTCTGGGAGATAGTAGAGTGGCTGCTGGGGAGGTGGACGGAGAAATGGAGGGTTCCCAATACTGTCAGAGTAAGATCCATGTTTTAGAATAACCTGGATGCTAGTTTTTGACTTGACTTTGGCTATTGGAAGTATTACATTTTGTTTTGTTTTTTACTCTTTTCCATTTTCTACAGGTCTAAATCTTAGACACAACAAATTTATTATCTACTCATCTTCATACATTTACCCTGATGCAAAGACATTCTTTCATCATGCTAGAGAGATAAGATACTCTCCTTTCTTTCCTCAGAGATTCCCAGGAACAATAGGTGGTAGAGAATTCTCTCCTCTTCCCTGACAACCCTGGACACTGACATGTTACAAGATTTTTTTTTTAAATGTTCAAAAATACTGCTGGCGTAATAGAATATTTACCTCCCTTAAGAAAGTTTTCTATCAAATATACTTTTGGCACAATGTTAAGTGAAAACAAAAGAAAAATATTAAATTACGGCCTCCCAGGTGGCACGATGGGTTAAGTGCAGCACTGTGAAGCTATCCAGAGCCAGTGCAGCACAAGTTCGATACCTGGTCAGGGAGATTCCCACATGGCGCAGCAGACCTCTCCTGTCTCGCCCACTGCTCCTCTCAGCAGTGTATTTCAGTCAATTTGCCTGTTCTGCTCCCCACTTTGCCTCTGATGAATCCTCTCACCACCCCACACCTCTGGCCTACACCCCAGCTTTTATGCATAAATAAATAAATCTTTAAAAATAAGAAAAGAAAAATATTAAATTAACTAAACTCTAAACTGTGATTTAGTATAGCCAAGAACTGGAAACAGAGGTGTCCATTGACTAAAGAATAGATAAGGAAGACATGATATAGAATATAATGGAATAGTACTTAGCTATCACAGTGATGAAATCCTACCATTTGGAACAACATGGATGGACCTAGACAGCATTATGCCTAGTGAAATAAATCAGATGGAGAAAGACAAACACCATATGATTTCACTCATATGTGGTATATAGAGAAAGCAAACAGATGAACTACATAAACAAAATTAAACTATTGAACTGGAAGACAAATTAGTGGTCACCAGAAGGGAATGGGGAGGTGAGTGGATAAATAGGGACAAAGGGGACAATTATATGGTGAAGGGTAGACTTGGACTTTTAGTGTGAACTTAATGTAGTATACATGCATGTTAATTTTCAATGACACACACCTATATATATGTTACAATGCAATGCTGGTACCAATAAAATGGGATTTAGTAAAAATATTTCATTTAGAATCAGTCGGTTGGGGCTCCCCAGTGGCGCAGCGGTTAAGCGCTGCGCTGTGGAGCTGTCGGCAGCGGTGATGCGAGTTCGATGCCCAGCGGGGGAGAATCCCACATGGTGCGGCAGACCTCTCCTGCCTCGCCCGCTGCTCCCCTCAGCAGTGTACTTCTGATCTGCCTGTTCTGCTCCCCACTCTGTCTCTGGTGAACCCTCTCGCCGCCCCACGCCTTTGGCCTGTACCCCAGCTTGTATGTATAAATTAAAAAAATAAATAAATAAACTAGAATCAGTCGGTTTACTATAATAAATTGTCTTCCATCTCTCTCTACTTGTGGAATTGGCCAAGGTATTTGATTCAAGGTAAAATACTCCTGAAGGTATTTACTCTTCTATTTGTCTCCATTTAATGACTGGGAATTCATTTTATGATATAGTCAGAGAGTCATAACTTCAGAAAATATATACAGATTACACCTTGCAAAAGTATGAATCTTTGGTAGAAATTAAATTCTTCACCCCAGTTGTAAACTGACACTGTATTAGGTATATTAGAAATGAGGATAATCCTAAAATTTTATGTCTCTCATGTAACTAACCAAATCCCTACCCCTTCTTGGGATTAGCATATAGTCCATCATAACTTTAACATACTATAAAGAGTAAGGAAAAATGCCTTTGAGAGATTTCATGTACAATCTGCAGTGAGAGCCACTACACAAAATTCCACAATTTAATACATTATTAGTGATAATAATACCTTATATATTGTGGAAACTAAAGGTCTCAAGTCTTTACTCTCAGGATGTCAGCCTGGCACCGAGGGAGCACTCAGAGAATATTCTATACCACCACCTCATAATCACCACAACTGAAAGGGCCCCGCAAGTGTAGTCCATTCCACAAACAGAAATCTCTGCTGAGAGACCTTCATACCTGCTTTGCCTGTGTCTCCGAGAACAAGGTCCAGATTCTTAATCCACGGTAGGGTCATCTTTTTTCAATTAAATGTCATATTTTTCCTCACCAAATATGGATTAAACCTGTAATAGAGCAAATAAGTAAATTAATAAAATTGCAAGAACACTGTCTCCTCACAAGTGAGATAACATCTAAGTTATAGAAACTATGTCACTTTGCATTAAAATTTGAGGTGTGAGGAGAATACTGTAAAAAGAAAGAAACCAGCCTTTTTTCTAATAGTAGCACTGAAAGAAGAGGTCCAAGCTAAGCCGACCTTTGACTGTAGGCTGTGGCACCCAAGATGTACAGGTATTGCTGTTGCATTTTAGTACTTTTCCCCTAAATTTTCCCACCATTACTTTAGGTGCCCTTCCCCCAGTTAGAACTGTTAAAAAATGATTAAAGATCATTTAGGTGAAACAACAAATTTACTGAACACTTTATGAAGTAGACAGTCTCCTTTAGGAGAACTGCAAAATGGGGCAGAAGACAGAGGACGCTTTTATAGGATAACGGACAGTGAAAACGGAAGAGAACAATAGAAAATATCTGATTGTCACCCTAAACAGTCAACCTTGTCTAGATTGTGAGAAGCAGCAAGGAATTAAGAATAGAAACCAGAGGGGCTTGGGGTTTGGGGGTTCACTGACTGGATATATTTCACTTCTAGTCAAGTGGAACATATACAGGGACACAAAAGTTATCTAAGTTTTGGTTTGCCGACAGAGCACCGGAGGCAGGAAGGCCTGGACAGTTATTTCAGTAGAACTCTTAAACTCACAAGGACACTTTATTCCATTTTCATGGCAAATGTTGTTCCTTGAAAAGCAGGAAGGAAAATTTAAGGTGTAATAGTATTTGGACTGGAAATGGTTGCCCCTGAGCTTCTCGTGTTCCCTTTCAGAGGTCCTGTTCTTGCCTTCATTGTAGGGGTGAGCCTTTCCTACTTTACCTCCAAGTTTTTCTGGGTTTTTTTAGACTTTTTCTTTTGTAGAAGAACTGGGGTGTAGGCCAGAGGTGTAGGTAGGGGGAGGATTAGAGGATTCACTGGAGACAGAGTGGGGAGCAGAACAGGTGGATTTAACAAAACACACTACTAAGGAGAGCAGCGGGCGTGACAGGAGAGGTCTGCTGTGCCATATGTGGGTTAGCTCTGGGGATCAAACTCAGACCACAGCAGTGATAGTGCTGAGACTTAACCCCAGGCCACCAGGGAGCCCCTCTCTGTTTAGTTCCACATGTAGACTCCTCCGTTTAAGAGACAGTCAGCTTAAAGCCACTTCAACCATCTTGAGAAGCTGTTTAAATTAATCTTTGGTTGGCAGACAGAGACACTACTACTACTACTAACTACTACTGTGGTTCTGAGGTATTTATCCTGTTAAGAGACACTGTGCTTCCGTTTCTTTGGCAGGCATCTGAAACAACTCATTCTTTTCTTCTCTTGGTGTCTCCTGTCTTCATGGTTCCAAAGACATTCCTTCATCTGTGCTCTTCATTAAAGTAGCTCATGCACTGCTTTTCTCTCACTGCTACCAGGCCATTCAAAGCAGTCATTTTGTCAAAGGTAAGGAAATTCACTAAAAATCAAATTCAGCCACTTAATTGATATCTCCATATATATCAAATTTGATGGCATTCAGATCAGGGAGACAATACAGGTACATCCGAAGCACAGTTTTTTGCTTTTTCCACATCCCACTGTACTTTTTGGCAGTACAAAACCCTGATCTGTTTTATATGTAAACTCATTTTATGAAATGAATGGGTAACAGAAAAGAGACTTCCTCTTGCTAACATAACTATTCCTGGGACAAATAAATGTATTTTTCCACAAGTGGCCAGAAATGGATTATTTTTAAAATCTCTGTGTCTTTATATAACGCAGAAGCACAGTACTGTGGTCGAACATGTGGACTCTAGTGCCGGAATAGCTTGGTTGTGAATCCTACCTCTCTCGTAATAGCTGTGACCTTGGGCAATGATCTAATTCCTCTGCAGCTCGCTTTCCCCACCTTTGAAATGGAGATAATAACAATACCCACCTCTTTTGATTGTACTGAAGACTAAGTGAATTTATACAAATAAAGCACTTAGGGCAGCGTCTGACACAGTAAATGCTCAATTACTGTTACCTTTTCTTCATGTGATAACACTGGTCAACAAATTTTTATAAAAGTCATATCACTGAAATAAAATTAGTCATTTCCTATCAATTTGTATGTGCTCAACACAAATATGACAGTCAAATTTTAATTTTGGCTCTAGTTTTTTTGTAATCTGCAATAAATGATGTTTACATCACGAAATGCATGCCAATAGTAATAGGCCTACGGTTAATACCTGCAAAAATCAAGTCATAGACTACTTCTTAGATTTTTTTCACTTGTCTCTTGTATAGTTGTTCAGGAGCATCTCTGGGGAGTGTCCAGCAGTAGTCAGCCAGCATTGTAGTGAGCCATTTTCCCTGGTATCTTTGTTCCATTGATGCAATATCTTGATGAAAACGTTCGCCATGTTCATCACTAACCATACCACAGTTTTCAGGGAAGAATCCAGATGAGAATGAAGGAAGTGGATCTTTAGAGACATATTGCAGCCATATTGCAGCCAGTTTCTGATACTGCATCAGCATGTCTTCTACTAGTTCCTTGCAGTTTTCTGCCCTAACATTCCCAAGAAAGTTTGTAGACACCAGGCGAAAGCATTCCATGCTTACTTAGCATCACCCTGCAGCAAGTTGTTGAACCGGTCATCTCAATGCAGACGGAATGTTTGGGTAGACTATTCTTGACTTCTTTTGCTTTGTTATTCTGCTGGAAAGAGGATGAACCAAGCAGTAGTAACAGTCTTTTATGTGGTTGCTTGGCTCTCTCCACACCATGGGGCCTGCAAACAGCATTGATGGTCTTTTGCCATTCATTTAACCACCGTGAAAGCTATGTTGTACATGTAGCACAGCATCTATGCGGGGCCCAAGGCTTGTCTTGGTCACCAACCTTGCATCTGAAGTAAAGGTGATAAGCCTTCTTCACTTGAGAAGTGATCCTTTTCTTCTGGTTGGCAAATGTCACCTCCCCACAAATAGAGCAGAAATTGTCCAGCACACTTTCGAGGCATTACTGTTCTGTATTGTGCCTAAATGGATAAAATAATAAGAGTTCTATAGAACAGTGGCTTCAACTGTCTCGCACAAAGTCTGAAATACCGTCAATGTTCAACCTTTCCGACAGGGCTTTATCTAGTGTACTGCTGACGTCAGCTTACTTCAGCAGCTGCCTGGTAGTAGTATTGCATTGCATCAGAAAATGATGCAATCAACTCTGGATGATGTGCATGATGTGCATGATGTGCATGATGGTATTATGCAATGTAATGCAATATTACATCATTCTAGGCTGATTTAGGATGTTATTGCAATCCTACTGGATAAATTTACATGGTGAAACATATAAAATGAATTATCTGAAATATCTTCAAAATGAGAGCTAATAAAAATTTTTCAAGGTTATATTCATGTTCAGTAAGCCAAGATACTACAGATTAGGGCCTTTTTAAGTCAGTTATGATCTCACTGTTGACCAGTGTAATCAGACAACACTCCCATCCTGGGCCAAGTTCCATCAATAAAAGGCCTCTCACCCACTGTGACGTAGGAATCTCCAGGTAGGCTGAGGAGCAATGAGAATGTCTTGTATCTTGCTCTTCTCTAAAACACATTCTGCTTTACGATTCAAATAGTCTTTGATTCAGCACAATCTTGAAAAAACGCTAATCAAGTTAATCGTCCAAGGGAGTATATGTTTTAAATTTGATAATTGGAGTCAAGCAATTTGACTCATAATGTTTAGAATCCTTCACAACTTGGGTTTAAGCCCTCGGTACTCAAAAACCATGACAGCGGGGGCTCTGTCAGCTTCTCCACAGAATCAAAACATCACTAGAGGCTGGGGGAAGTTAAGATATTAACCTTTATCCTGCAACGATTTCTCATCTCACATATAAAATACAGATTGCTGTTTCTGCATCAAGCTTTAGAGAAATGAAGATACGACTTGTGGAAGAAATTAAAATTTTTCATCCAAAGCAGTTTTGCAATGTTCTATGTGGGGGGAGAAAGAGGTCATTATTTCTTTCACTTCTACCCCATCAAGATTATCCTCTAATCTGACATTTATTAATCTGAGTTTATTTTCCAAGACATTAATTTGATTTCTTAATGTTCTGTAGTCTTTAAAATTCTCTGTGAAAACAGCATCATCAACATCTATCATCATTTTCACTTCTTTTTTCTTTTCTCCCACCATGTTGGCTTGTTTGTTTTATAAATCCTTTTTCATCACTATTTTTGAAGAGTCTCTGACCTTTCTTTACATCAATCCAAGTTAATTCAACTTAATAAGTCAATTTTGAGTCTCCTAAGGGAGACAAATGGGAAAGTAGGCAACATCCTGGTTTGTGGAGGCCAAAAGAATAACAGCATGGAAGGAAGGATATATCTTTTCTTGAAAAATGGCAAACCAGGTAACCTATCAAACAGATAACATTACAAATGGAAAACAGAAGATCTCCTACGTGTGTCATGCCACGAATAAGCAGCTGTCCGCTTGTCCAACTTCTCTTTCAGCGATTGCCAGATGTTTTAGAGCGGAACCACGGGCTGCACTCTTATCTTTGGGCAGGCTCTGTTCTGGGTAAAGAAATGAACTAAAAATCAAAGTCATAAATACAGAGGGTTTCTCTTTACCTCTCTTTGAGGCAAGTCAGATCTCCCAGGACAACGAAACCCCTAGGTGAACTAGGGTTTAAATTCACAGGAGAGAAAAAAAGAGAAGAGGTAAATTCCATTAGTTATACTAAGCCATCATTTGAAGCATCAGTTAAATGAATTCAAGTGACTGTAATTAAGCCTTTTGTTTTATTGCGACTTAAGAGTTTTGTTGCCCAGAGCCACAAGTTGAGGGCACATGTGCACATTTGTTTAATTAACATGTCTGGATACATGTAAAAATGGCCACTCGGCCAAGGATGGACTTGTTTGGGTTTTCTTGAAGAGACCTTCAACTCTGAAATTTCTCACCATTCTCTGTTATTCTCACTGACTCCAGAGAAGCCTGTATATCTAACGCTATCCTGGAGACTAGGTGACTGCTCCCCCAAGGCCATTCCAAAGCATTTTCTTGGCTTTCCAAAGCAGAAGGGCTGCTTGCCTCTGCTTTACATCCTGACATTAGTGCACCATTCTTCAGCCATTTAGAACCCTTCATACACATTATGGCCATGCATTCTGGCTTTTCAAGCTTGTTCTAATCAGAGGTATATAAAGGAGCTGGGTAGAAAAGGAAAGGTGGGTTGTTATGAAATACCTTTGGAAGATTTATATTTGTTTGTGTTCTTAATCCAGAATGCATTTGTGTCTTCTGGAATACAGATTTTTTTTTTTTTTTGAGGTGGTTAGGTTTCCAGGCCTGCCCTTGAAAATTCAGCTAAACTTCAACGCTGTTGGATCATTAAAGTAATTTCCCAGTGTTTCTTTGGGAAAAGCAATCAAACAATCCCAACCAGCCTTGGCTGCAGTTTCGGTCTCCAGAATTTAATTTCCTTTACATTTGTCTCCCCCATTTCCAGTGCTCAGGGACAGATGAGTTTTTTCTTCTCTTTTCCTTTTTGCCCCTTTTCCCAGGAAATGAGAATGATTTCTTCTCCCCTTTCATGCCTCCCTAAGCAACACTGGTCCTCAGGGAATACTGCCTAGAAGCCAAAATAGTGACTCGAATGGTGGAAAGTGACAACAAGGGTCAAGAAAGAATCTTCCCACAGTGCACTAGCAAGAATGTCCCATGTCAGCTGTGTGGTCCTTGGGGGCCACTCGCATTAAAGGAGAGCCAGGGCAAAACTATGGAGACAGTAACACAAGAAAGGGGCTTGGGGAGGGAGCCATGCATAGTAAAAGCACAGAGGATTGTTAGGGCAGTGAAAATAACTCTGCATGATACTATCAGGAAGGACACTCATCAATATACATTTGTGCAAAGCCACAGAACATGAGACCCTATGTAAACTGTGGTCTCTGGGTGAAAATGGTATGTCAATGTCCATTTATCAGTTTTAACAAATACTCTATACTGGTGGGGGGAATGTTGATAGTGGGGGAGGCCGTCCATTTGTGGGAGCAGGGAGTAGATGGGAAATTTGTGCCTCCCTCTTAAATTGCCTTTTAAAAGTCTTATTTTTTATAATTTATTATTTTTTATTTATATCTTTTACATCATTGTGTATTTCCCATAAAATTCCCACCACCAGTTCACCCGCGCACCATCACCATAGTCCCTTGTGCTCTTCTCTCCCCTTTTGATCCCTTTTCCTCCCCCTCCCTTGCAGAACGTCTCTGATTTATGGTGCCCAAAAAGCCTTAATTTTTAAAAGAAGGAATAAAAGGGAAACAAAAAATACAGTTGGAGCAATTGGAGGGGAAAAGTGACTAGTATGCTACAATAACTTGGAATTTATAAAGCCCTCTACCCTCTTTATCCACTGCCTACTTTACAGAGAAGGTAAACTGAAACTAAATAAGGCCACCGGGATCACCAATGGAAAAACTAGGATTCTAAATTCCTTTTGCTTCACCGTATCAACTTAGTCTTTGATGTGCCTGTGTCATCAATTATACCTCAATAAAGCAGGGGGAAAAAAGACATTGTCTTAGAAGCACAGCTGAGATATGCTCCATAGCCAGATGCCATTGTAGGTTTAAGTAAAAGATTGACTGAAACTGTAAGTGTTTTACCTTTTTTTTTTTTAAGTATCCCATACCTAAAAGCTTGTAATTATTACTATTTTAGCAATTTAAATGTTAAAGGCATGAAAACTTGTAAAGAATACAAATTAAGGATTACTAACATCCAAGAATGACTGAGCACTAGGAATATGATCGACATCATTTATTCCATTAATAAATTAAGGGGAAAATACAGGATTACACCGATCTATGATAAAAGAGCAATTGATATTATTTAACATCAATAGTAAACTCTCTGAGTGAAATAGTGAAAGGCTAATAGTACAAACAATGAAATCCTCAAGAATTCCACACTAAAGTCAGAAACAAAATAGAGCCGCCCTACTTACTCTTTAAAAAGTTATCTTGGCGCAGTAAGAGAAAGGGAAAGTGACATAGAGATGGCACCCGAGACATTTGCACAGAGACTCCCCTAAGATCTAAAATCTAAGAAGCATATTACAGGACCGGGTCCTGTGAAACCTGCTGTTGGGAGGCTGAGAGCTGGGCAGAGCTACGAAAGATCACACAGGATTTGGAGACAGGACTGTGACCCACCCAAAGTAAAGAACCCTCACTAATGAAATAAGGTATCAGACTGAGACCCCAGAAAAGCCACATCTTAGAAGTAAAATCTATGTCCTAGAGTAAGGGCCATCCCCTAGTAATCAGGACAAAAAAGGTAAGAGGTTACCCTAAGAAATCTTGTAATCAGGGCTGCCCTGATGGTCAAGCGGTTAAGTTGCAGCACTATAAAGCTATTGGCAGCCACTGCAGTGTGAGTTCGATCCCAGGCCAGGGAGATTCCCACATGGCGCAGCAGACCTCTCCTGTCTCGCCCGCTGCTCCTCTCAGCAGTGTACTTCAGTAGATCCGCCTATTCTGCTCCCCACTCTGTCTCTGGTGAATCCTCTCACCAACTGACACCTCTGGCTTACACCCCAGTTCTCGTATGCATAAATAAAAAAATCTTAAAAAAAAGAAATCTTGTAATCACGTCACAGTGGATCAAGATCTACCAATTATGAGACTGCCAACCAAAGCAGAGCTCAATAAAGGAAGATAGCATAATCAGTCCTCCCTAATATTCAGACGAGGTCGGGTGCATTCAGGGTGGTATGGCCGTAGACCTCCCTAATTAGTATCACTACAGTGCCTAACATGTGATAACAAAATCACTAGATTTGCAAAGACGCAGATGGCATGATCCATAATGAAGGGGGGAAAATGGAAACAGACCCTGAAATGACCCAGATGTTAGGATTAGTAGCTAGGATTTTTAAATGCCTACTGTAAATATGCTTTTATTATATGGGAGATATATATGAAGAAATGGAGACTCGGCCAAAATACTAAAAACTGTGAAAAAGAGCTGATAGAAACACGTAGCTGAAAAAAATGCAAAATCTGAATAAAGGATCCCCTGGATAAGCTTAACAGTAGATTGAATGCAACAGCAACTGAGAATTTTCAAAATTGATGAGAGATTAATAATCACCAGGAAAATCACATTCTAGATCATAATCTAAGCACTGAAAATCAAAGATAAAATTGTAAAGCATTCACAAAGGGAAAAGATACTATCAGGAAACAAAGGTAAAAATTATGAATGAGTACTAAAGTGGAAAACAATGAAGATCAAAAAATAGACAATGATATTTATAAAACAAAGAAAACTGTTAACCTGAGAACTCTATAGTAGAAAATATACCCTCCATAAATGAGATTTAGATAAATATCTGGGTATAAGAAGGCTGAAAGAATTTATAACCAGCAGATCTTCACAGCAGGAAATACTAAAGAAAGTTCTCCAGACTGAAGGGAAATGGTACCAGATGGACAGTCAGCTAGTTACACAGAGAAATCAATACCAGTCATAGTAAATATGTTGGTAAATTAAAAATCTTGCTTTTTTAATTTTTAAAAGAAAGTCGACTGTTTAGGCATTGTGTCATTGGATGGCGAAACATATACAGAGGTCAAATACACAACAATTCATACAGGAAGGAGCAGGTTGTGTGGAATTATACTGTTGTAAGATTCTCATATTTTACATGAATACTTCTCAGTATTAAACTAAGTAGACTGTGATAAATAGCAATGAATAATATTACCCCAGCACAAGTATTTAAAAAACCAACTACAAAAAGGAAGTACCTAAAAAGTCACTAGACATTCAACCAATGATGTTGTGACAACTGTATATCCACATGCATAAAAAAAAAATGAACTTGAATCAGTAACCTGCACCATATGCAAAAATTAACTCAAAGTGGGTCACAGACCTAGCATAATACCCCAAATTGCAAACTGTAAAACTCAAAAAAGAAAACAGAAAATCTCTCTGAACTGAGCAAGGCAAAGTTTTCTGAGACACAACATCAAAAGCAAGACCCATAAAAGAACAAATTGACAAAATAGACTTCATCAGAATTAGAAACTTTTGCTACTTATAAGAAGAAAATGAAGAGGATGAAAGACCAACTAGGAACTGGGAGAAAATATTTGCAAATGATATATCTGGTAAAAGACTTGGTTCAGGAAATACACAGAACTCTCAAAATTGGATGATGAGAAAACAATAAACCGGCTTTTAAAAATGGGCAAAAGATTTAAACAGATACTTTACCAAAGAAGATGTAAAATAAGCAGATTGTTAAAAATGTTCGTTCTTAGTCATGAAGAAGATGCAAATGAAATCCTTAACAAGATGCCACCAAATATCTGTAAGAATGGCTATCATTCCAATGATCACTTCAATGTGGGTGAAAATGTGGAGCAAGTGAAATAGTCATTCACTGCTGCTGACTACAGAAGATGATACAACCACTTGGGGGAAGTTTGATAGCTTCTTAAAGTGTTAAACATATACCTATCATAGGGTTCAACCATTCCACTAGCAGATATTAACCCAAGACAAAAGAAAGTATGTGTCAGTACAAACACTTGCACAGAAATGTTATAGAAATTTTATCTGCAATAGTCAAACACTGAACACAGCCCAATTGTCTATCACTAGGTGAGTAAATAAATAAGTGGAATACTTCTCAGTAAGAGGAAGAAATGAACTACTGATTACCAAACAAGAAGACCCAAATTCACTCTGCTTATGACAGAAGCCAGATTTTAAAAAGGGTATATATAGTTTGATTCCATTTCCTCAAAATTCTAAAAAAAATGCAAACTAAGCTACAGTGACAAAAAGCAGATCAGTAGTTACTACATGAGAATTAAAGAAAAAACTAGAGTGGGGAGGAGATAAAGGAGTTCTGAGGAATCTTTTGGGAGTGATGGGTATGTTTATTCTCTTGGTTTTGCTAATGAATTTTCAGCTACACATTCAGACAAAACTTATTAAATTCCATGCTTTAAGTGTGTGCTTATTTATTATTTATGCCTTAATAAAAGTTTTTTTAATAAAATCAATAGAGAAAATAAAATACTAAAAAATATTTTATTAACCCAAATGAAAGCAGGAAAGAAGTGAAAAGTAAACATTTCTACCAATCACAATATACCAGTCAGAAAACACAAAGGTAAATTCCAGAATAGGAGAAAAAAATTCAATGCATATATGCATATGTATATGTGTATATGTGTGTGCATATATTTTATAGATCATATACATATATGTAGAACTGTAGTATGTGTGTATATATTTTCTGTATTCTTAAATATATGTGTGTGTGTATATGTATATATACACATACACATACACACACATATATGACAAGGAGCTTGAATATGGAATACATAAAATCTCCTACAAGTCACTATTTTTTAAAAAGAAAACTGATTTTCACATGGGCAAAATACTTAAATAGATTCATCAGCAAAGCAGATTAAAATGGTCAAAAAACATATAAAAGGATGCTTAATATTCCTAATCGACAGAGAGATGCAAATTAAAACCACGATGAGATACCATTTCATTTCCACTAAAAAAATACAATTAAAAAGAGTAACAATATCAAATGCTGGCAAGCATGTGCGACCATTGGCACTCATCCATTGCTGGGAACACAAAGTGGTACAACTACTATGGAAAAAAGTTGGCCGGTTTCTTATAAGTTAAAAATGTACCTTCCTGGAGCCTCCCTGGTGTGACACAAAGGGTTACATCTTAGCACTATCAAGCTATTGCCGGCCACTGAGGCATGAGTTCGATCCCCATCCCTGGCCAGGGAGCTAACCCACATGTGGTGCAGCAGACCTCTCCAGTCTTGCCCGCTGCTCCCCTCAGCCGTGTATTTGCTGCTCCCCTCAGCAATGTATTCCAGTAGATCCACCTGTTCTGCTCCCCACTTTGTGTCTGGTGAATACTCTCACCCCCCTGCACCTCTGGCCTATACCCCAGTTCTTGCATGCATAAATAAATGAAAATATCTTAAAAAAAATGTACCTTCCTACGACTCAGCAATTCCATTCCAAGTGTTTAACCCAAGAAAAGAACGACAGTGCTCTATAAGAAGACTTACACAACGGTGTTCATCACAACCTTATTCATAATATTCCAAACAGGAAACAACCTTAATGTTCAACAACAGAAGAATGGATAAAGAAATTGTGGTATAGTCATATAATTGACCACCACTAAGCAACAAAAAGGAAAAAACATGCAACAACATGGATAAATCTTAAACCCATTATGTATACTAAAGGCAGACACAAAAGACTGCATA
>PVIJ01022645.1:0-15689 GCA_004024925.1 Scalopus aquaticus
GGTCCAGGGGCTCCTGATGGGGGGGCAGGTCCGGGGGCTCCTGATGGGGGCGCAGGGCCGGCGCTCCTGAGTGGGGGCGCAGGGCCTGGCGCTCCTGACCGGGCGGCCCAGGGCCAGCCGGGGCCGGGAGCAGATGCCGCGCAGACCGGCCGCCTTGGGGAGCCCAGTCACGTCCTCCCGAGAGTGGAGGCAGCGCCGGCTTGCGAGGAGCTGGCCGGAGGCAAACTTCCCGCGTTTCCACCTGTGGGTGCTTCCACGCCCGGCGTTTCCAGCACGTTCCGTGTCCAGAAAGCAGCGTCGCGCTCTGGCATGGCGGTTACACTGTGGGCAGTTTGCAGCTTGGGCGACATCAGCTCTGAGCGCCCCTCAAGACGGGCTCAGCCGAGGGCTGCGTGGAGGCCCAGCTGGCAAATGTCGCTGGGTCCAAGGCCCCCCCCACCGCTCCCATAAAGAATGAAAAGGGGTGTCTGGATTCTGGTGCGTACCCTGAGAGTTCCTCTCGATTCTGAACGCTGTATTTTTTTTTAAAGATTTATGGATGGATACAAGAGCTGGGGTGCAGGCCAGAGGGGTGGGGGGGTGAGAGGACTTACCTGAGACAGAGTGGGGAGCAGAGGCCAGGGAGGCCCCTGAGTTCATCTTTTTCATAGCTGCATACTATTCCATGGTGTATACAGACCATGTCTTTTTAAAAAAGATTTATTTATTTGCTTTTGCGTAGATGAGCTGGGGTGCAGGCCAGAGGGGGGGGTGAGAGGACTCCCCAGAGACAGAGTGGGGAGCAGAACGGGACGATCCACTGAAACCCACTGCTGAGGGGAGCAGCGGGGAGACAGGAGGGGTCTGCTGCGCCCTGTGGGAAACTCCCTGGCTGGGGATCGAACTCGTGCTGCAGCGGCTGCGATAGCTTCAGAGGCTGAGACTCAATCCCTGCGCCCCCAGGGAGGCCCTGGATCTCTTAACTCCTAAGTCGATGCTCTTTAACTGGAGACCCAGTTGTCTCTGTCTGGCCTGGCTCATATCCGGGGGCCTCGTGTTGGAGACGAGCTTCCTTCAGCTTCCGTTCGTGACCAGAATCGCCAGAGAAAAGAACCACTAAACAAGTTGCCTCCAAAAAATCACCAACTCTTGCCCGATGTGGTTTTGAACAGTGTAGGTCTGCTACGCAGATTCTGTTCGGTGAATCTTGCCAATCCATGAATCCATTTTTGAAGAAATAGTATCAGTGCGTCTTTCCAAAAACATTAGAATTTGTCAGTACCTAGGATTATTGCAATATTGCGTGGTATTCAAGATTATCGATGCAACAGCTACTCCTGTCCATAAAGACACAGCTGTTTGGGACATGGTTTGTCCACTTTGGAAGTCTAGATTGAGTAAGAGGGCAACAGCTGGAGTGTTCTGAGAGACTCTCGGTGTCGCCCACGATGCACAACTGGACGTAACTGGACACATAACTGGACATAACTGGACACATAACTGGACATAACAGGACACATAACTGGACATAACTGGACACATAACTGGACATAACTGGAGCACAGTGCGGTTCTGGGCCTCTGTGTTCTGTCCCTTATGATTCCATACCGTTTTCTTCTCTCTGGCCAGCTCCATCGTAAGAATTCGGTTGTACCGAGAGCCAGGTCCGGCCTCTTTATGGGCAGAGAAGGGCAGGTCCGCCTGACCGCTGCATTCGGGGCTTCGGGGAGCAGAGTCCAGAGACAGGATCTAGTCCCATTAACAGGGCGGCCAGGGGTGAGTCCCTGGGGCAAAGCGCATCGGTCAGCGGCCCCCCGGGGCTCCCGGTCAGCCCTGTTCCTCAGGGCCCTCAAGCATCCCGCTCTTGTCCACTCGAAAGGCCCTTCTGGGTACCCCCATATATGGCAAAGGGGGCAAAGAGCAGATCTGCAAAGTTCTCATCACGAGAAGGGACACTTTGCCCGGAGCTGATGGACACGAGGGCCTCGCGGGGGGCGGCAGAGACCGGAATGAGGCCGCTGGCCAGTGCCTCCGTGGGGATCCCGGCATCGCCAGGCCAGGCTGACCGCGGGCTCTGTCCCTTCCCAGCCCCGCAGGGCGGCCCTGCTGTGGCTCAGCGCCCCTCATGTCCACTAGATGGCCCCAGAGACCGGCGCTTCCCTCCTGGAGGCCGCGGGCGTGTCCACCCCGGCCGGCGTCTTCTCCCCGAGCCCCGCAAGGCGTGGACCGTCCGCTGCAGCCTGGCTCTGCCCGTCAGAGGCTCCGCTGAGCTCAGAACACGGAGCTGAGAACCATGTCCAGGTCCCCAGCAGGTGAGGGCGGCCCTGAGTGGCGCAAGAGTTGGGGTCCCCTGCACCCCACAGGAAAGCGCCACAGGTGTGCCAAGAGCACCCCTGTTTCTCAAGCCCTCTGGGGCCCTCCTGGTCTCACATGTTCCCTTTGGGGGCGTCAGGAAGGGAAATGCAGTGAGGAGAGCGGGAGCCTCCTTCTCCTGCTGGACGTTCTCTGGGTTCAGGATTGGGGTGCGACTTCTGCTTCACAGGCTGGCCTGTCTCCTGCTCACCCCCGCACCTCTGGTCTGCACCCCAGCTCTTGTATGCATCAAAAAATAGACCTAAGAACATTCAAAGAATGTGGGTAAAGACATCGGCACCAAAAAGTGCGTCCCCCATTTTTGCTGCTTTTGAGAATGACTCCCCAACAGTCACACTCTTCTCTGCCTTTACAAAGCTCCCTTGGTAGGAGACATGAGCTCCAAGCTGCCCTGCGGAAGCCCCCCCTGCGTTTTAGGGGTTTGTCCTCCCCGTAGGACAAAACCCCAGGATGTGCCCCAAAGCATTTGTCTCTGGATTCCGTCCGCCCTGCCCGAGACTACGCTTCTGGGGCGTGTGACACCCCCTGTCTGTAATTAGACACTTTGGGCTGTTGGCTGCAAGGAGCAGCTTTATTTACAGGCCGGAGGGGGGGCTGCGCCGTGGCCAGGAGCCAAGGACTGTAATTTAAGCGACTGGAGAGTGTATTTTGAGGTGTCCAGATTCCTAAGATGACTGATGACCGCAGAGACAGAGTCCAGCCCCATCCATCACTTTTCTCCGCAAACTCGTGCTCCCGAGATGCCTCCTGCTTTGTGAGTTTATCTGTTTTCTTTCCTCGGCAGGGCTGAGATGCTGGCGCCCGTGCTTTTCCGAAACTCACCCCGGTTTGGAGGAGAACGAAGACGGTTTTCTGGGTCGACAAGAAAACAGCCTCTGCAGCACCCTCGGAGATGCCGGCTGCCCCGCCCCTGCTGTTCTTTTTATTTTTTAAAGGTTTATTTATTTATGCATACAAGCTGGGGTGCAGGCCAGAGGCGGGGGGTGGCGAGAGGGTTCCCCAGAGACAGAGTGGGGAGCAGAACAGGCAGATCAGAAACACACTGCTGAGGGGAGCAGCGGGCGAGGCAGGAGAGGTCTGCCGCGCCACGTGGGATTCTCCCCGGCCGGGCGTCGAACTCGTGTCCCTGCTGCCGACAGCTCCACAGTGCAGCACTTAACTGCTGCGCCACTGGGGAGGCCCCCACCCCAGCTGTTCTTGAGGGGTTACCCACCCCCCTGAGGAACCGTTATTGAGCTTTCTTTTCCCGAGATGAGGTTGCCGTGGCTTACACCACACGGCTGTTTACGGGAGACTGCATGGGGGGCCTGCAGGGAAACAGCCAAAGGAGACTCTGGTTCTGCGGAAAGAACGAGAAGGCTGCGATGTGCGACGTGGCCTCTGAGATCGTCTGGGCCGCTCGTGGGGCTGCTGGACTTAAGTAGCCATCTGGCCACATTCTTGCCCCCTGCGGTTCTGCACCCGTCCGAGGGCAGCAGTGCCCGGTCAGTCGTGGCCCAGCCCTGCAAGGAGCTTTCAAATCCACCGAGAGCAGAAAGCTGGGTCACCCAGGGAAGGGCAGGCATCTCAAGGGGTGACCGGGAGCGCCGAGGGGCCGAGGACAGATGTAGGACGAGGGACCCCAGGAGCTGGTCAGTGGGCACCTTGTTGATGAGACTGAAACTGCGGCTGGGGCTGGGGCTCGACTCAACCACAATCCCGAGGCATCAAGCCGATGAGAAGCTCCTGGGGGGGCAGACCCAGCACCCCATACCCCAGAGGACAGAGCACATGGTCTGTCCCCTCCCTCTTCTTCCTGTTCCCCCTCCCCCTACAGCGGATGCTGGATGGTTGTTCTGTCAACGAAAAGGCCGGGAGCTCCCTCTTCAGAAGCTTCTTACATCGTGCATCAGTGTGGTGTTGCCGACGCCGCACCACCGGGGCCAGAGGGGAGGCAGGCCGATTTCTTGGCGAGGGGAATAAATTGGAATGAGACCCAACCTAGGAGGCAACTTCCAACTCAGAGGGGGGATGCTGTTTGTGAGTCTTCCTCTAGGTTCAGGACACGTGGCAAAGCTAACGATGCTCAATGTGCTATGTCGTGAAAACGAATTTCTGAACATTTGAAATCGATGCAAAATGAAACCCCAGTTTGTTGAGAAATCCTCTTTTTTTTTCATGAAACAGGTGGACCAATTGGGATCTTCTGCATTTCCCCTACATCTGGCTTGCAAGCTCATCTTGATGATCAGTTCATCTTACAGGTTCAGAGTGGGGTTTATTATTTGTCGCTCTTTTTGGATAGGAATTTGCAACACTAGTTAGAGAAACTAATTGGAGATGATAGGATCTGGAAATGCACTTGTGGAATTGAATTTCCAGCTTTGTGGACAAAATCTGTTGCTTTGATGGCCTCATGATGGAAACAAGCTAAGTGTCCATTAGCCAATGTGTGGATAAAGAAGATGTGGTCTCTAGACACGATGGAATACTACTCAGCAATGAAAAAGGCGAATGATTGCTTTTTGTGAGAATGTGGGGGCAACTGGAGGGGGTGATGGCCAGTGAAACGAGTCAGAAAGACAACCCATACCTATGTGATTTTACTGACATGTAGAATACAGAGGAACAAAGTGAATGAGCCAGCAAAAAACAAGTCCTAAGATTCTGACAACAGAGTGGTGGATTCTGGAGGGGAAAAGTTTGGGGATCAGGAGGGGCAGAGGGGGGTGGCGATTTTGAAACCGACTTTAAAAGAATTTGCTGGAATGTATTGTAGGTCTGTGACATATTTAAAGCAGCTCACTTTTTCTCACTATTTTTAAGATCTTTAATAACAGGTCCAATAGTTTTCTCTTTAGCTCAGGTAAGACAGAAGAAGTTGGTAGGGAGAAAGGAAAAGCAGATAAGGGGGTTATCAGGGAAGGCACAGGAGAACTGGGTAATTTTTAAGTGAGTGAATCTAAGAAATTTCACGGCCAAGCAAAGAAATAAATAGAAACACATCAAATAGCAGACGTGAAATAAAGATAAAAATACCGAGAGGATCCTGAAATCCAAAGTTAAATATTGCAAGGACCAACCCAAGAGAGATCTTTTGCAAGATGAAGCCAGAAATCCAAAAAAACAGTTACTAGTAAAAACTATAAATATAAGCAAATATAAAGCATGATCAAGCAGATGGATTTAAACAAGAAATCAAATACAGTTCTCAAAGCCACAGAGGAGCCACCTGCCAGCTCCTTGAATTACCACCTACATGTAATTTCTAGTTGGGAACATTGTTAGGGATTCAAAACTGAGCTAGGTAATTCATTTAGGGGTTATGTTGTTTTCCAGCGTAGGTTGTAGGAGAGTTGGCTGGCCAGATCCAAGAATTAAGCTCTGCTGAGGAAGGCTATTGAAACCACCCTCCGTTGGAGAAAGAGTGAGATACAGTTTAAAATTTCAAATATAAGTTAGAGCTGATCTCACTTTTCCCGGGCCAGGGCTCTGAGCTACGTCCCTAGTTGCTCTGCCAAAGGCAAGATGTTGGCTGATTGCATTCTCCCTGGAGGCTCAAGAAGGGAAAGTGTGGCCCCATTTCTAGGGGCTGTGGGACTGTATTTTCTTGTTGACTGTTGCTAGGGACCCACTCTCAGATCCTTAAGTCTCTCAAGTTCTTGTCATGAGGTCCTCCCACACCTGCTGGCTTTTTCAAACTCCCTCAACATGACTCACCTGATTAGGTCAGACCCACCCAAGGTCATCTCCCTTCTATCAACTCCTAGTGCAAATGTTAGGGGTGCTTATTTTCAGCCATGTAGCCATTCCTCTTCGGGGTTTATAGCCGAAGAAAATGCAAAGAACCCCATGAGCAGCCTGCACCTCTGTGTTCGTAGCTGCACTATTCACTATTCAGTATTCACTATGCCCTATTCACGTAAGCCGTGGAAGCAACTTAGGTGCTCAAAGAGAGATGAGTAGATTAAGAGGTGGTCTGTATACCCAGTGGAATACTACTCAGCCATGAAAAAGGTGGGGGCTTGCCATTTTCCACAACATGGATGGAGCTAGAAGGGATGATACTAAGCCAAACAAGTCAAAGGGGGAAAGACAAATTTTGGATGGTGGACTATAGAGAAACAAAACTAAGGGTCAGAAAAAGCCAAAGCATACACATCTGTAGGATTGAAGCCACCAAAGGGGCAGCGAGAGGAGAGAGAACAAACTGGGAGGAGGCAAAATGGACGACAGATGTCTTGCTGGTGGGTGCGGTGTGCTAAGAACACCTGAAACGCAGATCCTCTCCCCCTAAACCACAAACAACTCTGCAAACGGGTGTTACCTCAATTTGAAAATCAGAAAAGTGTAAATTCGGTTCGTCTTTTGGTTTTCTTTCTCTATGTACTGGCGAGGTATGAAATCATAGTGTGTTTATCTTTCTGTTGCTCGGGCAGCCTGTCCCTGGGTCTCCACCGTGTGCCGGTTACTTAAAAAAATCAGTTTAATTTCTTATTTTCAGAGTGGAAATAAATAAAGTGTCCTCAGGGGCTCCTGCGTGACTGTCACTTGGAATATTGGAGTGTTTCCTTTCTGTGTGATTATGTTAACAGCTGGGTGACTATTAGGGTCATCCATTTTATTTGACTTTCAATTTTTAGGATTGCTTTCTTTTCTAATTAATTTTTTTCCGTGGAGAGCATCGTGCACACTGCACTTACTGTTTTCCCCAGAGCCACCACCTTGCATCACTATTGTATAATGTCACCAAAAGGACATTGGTAAAACCCACAAAGATCGCATGGCGTTTATCGATAGTCATCTCTGTACGTGTTAATTTCTTGACAATCTTTTCTTATGTAGGTTCATACAATTAAGGTCTATAACTTCTACCAGGACCTACCTGGTGGCCTGGGGTCAGTCTCAGGCTGTCACTGCTGCGGCACGAGTTCGATCCCCAGCCAGGGAGCTTCCCACAGGGTGCAGCAGACCCGTCCTGTCTCCCCACTGCTCCCCTCAGCAATGGATTTCGGTCGATCCACTGTTCTGCTCCCCACTCTGTCTCTGGGGAGTCATCTCACCCCCACCCCTCTGGCCTGCACCCCAGCTCATCTACGCACAAGTAAACAAATAAATCTTTTTTAAAAAGATGTGGTCTGTATACACAATGGAATAGTATGCAGCCATGAAAAAGACAAACTCAGGGGCCTCCATGGCTTCTGCTCCTCACGCTGTCTCTGGGGAGTCCTCTCACCCCCACACCTCTGGCCTGTACCCCCAGCTCTTACGTGCATAAACAAATCCTTTTGTTAAAAAAGTCAATGGTCTAAATAAAAATCTGAGCGATAAGATGAGAGGAGAAGATAAGATGAAGATAAGATGAAAAAGAGAGGGTGAGATGTCACAGCTCAGTGAGACAGGAACAAAAGGGGCCTTCTTCCTTCCACTGAGTTTTGGTCTATGGGGGCCCTCGACTGATTAGGTGAGGCCCACCCACATTGGGGGCAGCAATCTGTTTTATTCAGTCTACTGATTCAACTGCTAATATTTCTGGGAAACACCTTCATTAACACCCAGAAATCATGGTTAACTTGCCCACCCTTTAACACAGTTTGCAATTAATCTCTCTCTCAATTACACACACACACACACACACACACACACACACACACACACACACACACAATCAGACAAGCCTCCCTTACACAAGGCTACCGCTTGCCTGCAGGAAGGTCTCAGGGCAAATTTTTGACAGCAGATTTCGTGGCCTCCCACCTGGGTTTCCTGCTGACTCTGCATCCTATTCTATTAATGTTACGCGAAGACACATCCACGGACATGGGCAAATACCAAGAACATAGGCACTGGATGAAAACCAGCAGAAGACTTAGTTAATAAAGGGAACCAGAAAACTTGGGGCTTGGGGACTGTGAGTCCATGAGAACCCCAGCTCTGTCTCCAGGTTCCTCAGACTTTGGTAGCCACTGAAATTCACACCCACTGCTTTGTGGAAGCCCAGGAATTGGTGCGTCAGGTAGGGAAATAAAGATCTTTATTTTCAGAGCCCTGGGGTTAAACACAGAGTAAATTGTCCAAGACCCACCGCTCAAAACAGAAAATCTGGTTTTAAGTGTCTCTTGAGAGCACACGAACGGCCTTTGTTTGCAAAACGGAGAAACTTTTGAAATGAGCCCAGATTTCGCTTGTGTGTATGATTACACCGATTGTGCCATTAAAAGGATTTCGGTAAGAGATGTTCGGGCCTCTGAAGGAACTCAATGAGCCACAAATGCTCAAGAACTTGTGACTTCAAGAGGGATTAGCAGCGTGGATGCTGTTTTGTTCCATGAGAATGAAAATAAATGGGGTGAGTATTTGTTATGCAAAACCAGTCAGAAAAAAACACATCCCCAAAGTCTCTCTCTTTTTTTTTACTGATAGCTGAGTGAATTCTTCAACGCACTTTTTGTCCCTGAGCTTTTCCTCCCAGCCTGGAGCTGAATGAATCACAGTGAGACCAGATAGTGGAACAAATTGCACGACATAACAATACCAAGGTTAACTGCCTGTAAAATCTGACGCAAACAAAGGCAAGAGTGGCTAAGACGACACTCTCATTCTAAAGCGACACTCCCACAGGGCATTGGCAGGTGGGTTTGCTCCTAGGCTCACTCATTTAAGAGACACCCGCCAACCTGGACTGCAACCTGACCGTGTATTGTCTTCACAAATGGGTGATAGTCCCTGTGGTTTGGAGACTGCTCGCTCCTTGCGGCAGAGCCTCTTGCTCAGAACTGGCCTGAACTGCAGAGACAGTGTTTGCTTTCCCCCCCAGGAATCTGGGGCAATGTGCAGTGAATTCTGCACAGAGACACCACGCTGCGAGGTGGCCGTTTGTTTTCGGATACGCTGTTATAGTCGGCGTATGTTCTCTTTCAAGCTTGAAATCTAACAGCCTATCTGTGCCGACATCCGGCGGCTTCAAGAACTCTCAGCAAGGACATATCGTGAGAGGAAATGGGGCTTCCAAAACACAAAACGGGGTTCTCTTTAGCGACACGGGAAACCCCGCTTGGCCACTTCTCCCGTCTGTGATACCAAGGCCAGCCCGGCGAGAGGAACTGGGGACTCTGGAGAAAGACAGCAGCGGGGCTCAGCTATCTCCCACCCCAGTGCGAAGTCTCAGACAAATCTGTGGCCAGAGAGGGAGTTTCTCAAGACACTGAGCCACAGAGGCAGGGAGGGGAAGACCCGATCTGCTCCTTCAGGGCGATTTTCCCCACTGCATGTATTTTGTAGACGTGAGTTTCCAATTTTTCCCTAACAGCGCCGGGAGGCGACATTTACTACATCCATCACAGTTTCTCTTCTGCATTCTCTCCTTCTTCCAGGGAGGAATTGGTCTTCAACTTTTATTCTTCATTATCCACACGATTCACTCTTTTATGGATGGGCCCGAGCCCATTAGGCACAGATGACATCTATCGGGGCCGGCGTGTACATTTGGCTGTTTTTCTGCCTCGCTTCTTCTTCAAGGCACTTCTGAGGAGATGAATGGGTGCCAGCCCTCATTTCAATTATTTTTATGATGCCTGTCCACCGCTTGCTCCCATTAAAAATGAGAGTGTACAGTTCATTTAAGGATTCAATAATCCTGTTAAGCAGTAATTCACGCCGGCCCGCCATCTCCGCCCGCCAGCTCCTGGCATCGCTCTGATTTATAGCCGTCATTGCTGGTGGGACTTAGCTCTTGTCATCACAGAGACGTCACTCCAAAATGCTTCCTCAGTGCTAACGAGGTTCTCGAGAGAATGCCCATCTGTGTCCACTGTGACACAGTGGACACGCAGAGAGGACACGCAGCTGTGCGTTTCTAGTTCCTTCCTCTGTCCACACTGGGGCCAAGAGTTGCAAACGCTGACGGTGCAGAGAATCGAAAACTGGTAGCCACGGCAATGGCAGACTCGGGTTCCACTTTTTATTGATGGAATGCATTTTTGCACAGAAAACAGAAAAAGCACGACATGGCTTCTCTGACAACCCCACAGCAGGGTTTTGCTGAGAGGGTCAGCCTTCCAAAGGAACTCATTGCCGACAACTTCCTTTTCTTACGGCCGCTCAAAGGCAGCTTTTAGAGTGGACTTGCCAGAAAATTTCAATTGATGTAACACAATACAGGCTTCGGGGGGCACAGCCTATAATTCCACATCTTTATATGTTATGTTCGCCGAGGTAAGTCTAGCTTCCGTCCACCCCCACTTAATGACACCCTTCACCCCAAGTACCCACCCCCACCCACCCTCCTGCCTTCTCGCTGCTGAACACCTTCTGTTCTTGGAGTCCAGGCATCTGGCTCTGTTCTGTGTGGCTTGCTGTTGAATTTCTTTCTCGTCTGTATTTGAGTGAGATCGTACAGCTTTTGCTTACTCCATTTAATGTATTACTTTTTATTTTTTAAAGATTTATTGATTGATGCATGCAAGAGCTGGGGTGCAGGCCAGAGGTGCGGGGGTAAGAGGACTCCCCAGAGACAGAGTGGGGAGCAGAGGCCAGGGAGGTCCCTGAGTTCATCTTTTTCGTAGCTGCATACTATTCCATCGTGTCTATAGACCATGTCTTTTTAAAAAACATTTATTTACTTTGTGAAGAAGAGCTGGGGGCAGGCCAGAGGTGGGGGGGTGAGAGGAGTTACCAGAGACAGAGTGGGGAGCAGAACAGTCGGATCCACTGAAATCCCCTGCTGAGGGGGCAGTGGGGAGACAGGAGGGGTCTGCTGCGCCCTGTGGGAAGCTCCCTGGCTGGGGATCGACTTCGCGCTGCAGTGGCTGCAGACAGCTTCAATCCCTGCGCCCCAGGGAGGCCAAGCTTCTGCTTTTAAATCAGAATTTAGATTGTTATGGGGCAGGGATGGGGTATTCCGAGACCCCAAACCTGCCTGGTCAAGACAGACATATTCTAGTGCACAGACCGTCAGTAGAGAGAACTTTAATACAGTGAGTGCGACAGAGAGAAGGGAAAGAACAGAGTTCCCAGATGAACCCAGAGTTGCCTGTCCCCTCGGGGGTAAATGTCCAGCCCAGAAGGGTCACCCCAAAGCAGGCTCCTGAGCCCTGAGAGCTTCCCCCATGTCTAAGGCTCCTTCTGGGGGACCCACAGTTAAGGGGCAGAAGTCAGAGGAGCAGAATCCAACTGGAGTCGAGACCGAGGCTGCTGAGGTCCCCTCCTCACTGGCCTCTCCCTGTCTCTGTCTCCCCGAGTGTCCCTCTGAGTCCCTGGGTCCCCCCGTGACAAAAGAGAGTGAATCTACCACCCGGCCTCTGTTCTCCATGGGGAGCAACAATCTGAGCCAATTCTCAAGAACTCACTTTCAGCAAAACTCTGTGTTCCTTCTTACGAGTCTTCCAAAATATTAAAGGCATTTTTTAAATTCAGATTTGCAAATCGAGAGGCTGAACTTCTTATAAGCGATTCAGGCTGTCGGCCACGAGTACCTCCAAGGGGGTTTCGATTTCCATGAAAAAAAAAAAAAAAGCAGAGAATTCAAGAAAATAATAGCCAGAGACGAGGGGAGTTATATTAATTGTCCGTATAATGGCAGTAAGGGGATTTTTGCTGCTCTCCCATAACTTTTCCCCTAAAAGCCAGCTCTTCTTATATACTCAACGGAGCCCAGAAAATGCCTTTTTGCACCTTTCAAAATAGTCACTCAGGTCTTTGCGACCTCCCAGTTCCTCGCTCCCGGTCTCTAATTCCTTCCCGCTAACAGTCGTTAATTAATTTGGACCTTATGAGTTTTGGGGGGTTTGGAAGTGTCCCCTTTATTTCTGTCACCTGGACAGGAAGCTGGAGAGGGGTGTGAGGGTCCAGAGAGCTGGAAGGAACCAAAGCATCTTTTTCTCCACCTGGGTTGAAAGAAGTCGTTTCTGTCTTAGTCAATCAGTAGTAGCTGGAGTAGCTTTAGCCTTTTCCTGGCTGTGTGGCCAGTGAGCAGTTGAGGTTACGATGGGACAAGCCACAGGTCAGAACCCAGGGACGCAGGGAATTCACTCAGCGAGACCTACCCAGAGGCACAGTCGAGCTCCTGTCCTTCTGGGCTGTGATGCATAATTCACAGCACGTTTTTCCCGTTCAAATCACCTGCGTTATACATAGATGTTGGGATAGAAATCTATTCAGGGGGTCTTTCTACAGTAACTGCTACAGAATTGGAAGGAGGAAGATCTTCAAGGGTGAACCCAGATATCCGCCTCCAAGTTATTCTGGCTTCAGGCTTTACCAGCAAATGGAGCTGGGAAGAGTTCGCTGGGAATTTTCCATTTTATACAGACCCTGTGAAGGGCTATTAATACGATACCTCAGCTTGTCCTGCTACTCCAGGACCTGAGGCCACATTTCAAAGTCAGATGGATATTTACCATTGACAGCTTGGACAGATGCAGTGGAAAATGACCAGAAAGGCTAATCTCTAAAGTTTTATGAGTCAGAAAGGGCATGAGGTGTGAGTTTCCGTAAAGGCTCAAATGATTACATCCCCCCAGCAAAATTTGGCCACTTTCATACCATCGCCTGCAATTCACACACTTAAATATTGAAAACATTTTTGTATTTTAAAACGGCACTCTGGACCTTGCAGAAAATAAGACAGCAAGATTGGATGTATTAAAAATATCTAGGAGCCGGTTGTGGAATTTTGCTTTTTTAATGCACCCAAGCGCTCTTGGAAACTTTCTCCAGAAATTCTTTGCAATTGCTGAGGAAAAAAATGGACTGCATTCAGCAAAGAGGGAATTACCCTCGGGCTATATTATTTGCTGTGTGGTAAAAAGCCAAAAGCTTATTATGTTGATTCTGTAACTTTGTCTGGATTAAAACAGTTATTTCCAGTCAAAATTGAAAGGAAGAAAAGAGCAGAAAATCTTTCACAAGGGGACAAAAAATTAAAAAACTGAACCATGGGGAAATTAGAAATGTATATTTAAAGGATGATTTCCCTTTAAATGCTGGTGATGATGGCTAATGAGACTCCTCTCTTCAGAAAACAGCATTTATTATTAAAAGGGAGTTTAATAGAGTTCCCCAGCCCTGTAACCCTCTTCCTTTTAATGCTGAATTACCCAGAAGCACTTCTCCAATTGTAAGAGGTAGTCTGTGCCCATAGGCAGGCCAGGTTATTTGAGAGTTCATACTCTACATTTTGGTAAAAATTGTCCCTGAAAGTTGAAAGCCCGAGACCCCCCCGAGGGACAGATTGTAACACGCACTTCTGACAATCATGGTGTTGAGAGTCTACAATATTCCCAGACATGGAGATTCCCACAAAGCCTGACAGAGGCAATAATCAGAATGTGAGGTTGCCAGGATGTGAAACGGACTAAAGTGTTTAAATCAGGTGGATGCAACAATATTAATGCCGAGTGTTTATTCTAAGAATGACACGAATGGTAGAGAGTCAACCTGTCCCTGTTGATGTTGATTTAGCAGCTGTGTACATTTTCTTCTAGTGCATTTTTGATGTATGATTCTCTCTCTCTCCGTCTCTCTATATTGTACCCCCTTCTTCCTGAATAATTTAGTCTATCTAAGAATGACAAGCTCCCAAACCACCAATCACCCAAATAATTAAAATCAAGATGCGGAGAATTTATATGACTTGAAATTAGACTTCCAATCAGATGTGAATAAAAGGCAAGATGTGAGTGCTTTAGCTCAAAGCCAGGGACACAACGGTTTGCTCTTCAGCCTTGTCTGTGCTGGTATAGACTGAAGAATGGACAGAATCTCATGTAAAGGGACATAAAAGCTCTGCAGTGCTGGCTGGAGCATCACAAAGGAGGGAGAGCAGGAGGTGGAGAGGGGAGGTGGTGGAGGAAACGGTTCTCTTCTTGGAAGTCAGCAGAGCCCCATAAATGAATTGGACAGTGAGTGAACAGATGAAGACAATTGATGACTGAATATTCGATGTATGTGGTGTGTTTACTTAGAGGTTGGCTGATGTTTTCATGAGCAAAAATCTATCCTAGGGTCTGAACGCTCCTTGACTGATTCTGGGATCAAATGGGTCTCATTCTCCCACCCAAATGCCTTCCCTGTGTTTTCTTTTGGAATATTTGCTCTAATTGGGGGTTCAGCCAGACGGCGAACACCATCAAATGCTGTTCCCAATCGTTGGAAAACTTCATGTCTTCTTCAAAAGGTCCTACAAGGACTTCCTAAAGTCCTTACAAAGACATCAAGACTCATGTCTTGTCACTTTTAGGGTCCAACAAATGTGGAATAAGCAAACTGTTGATTGGAATGTCATTTCTTTGAGGATGAATCACCTTAATATTTTTCAGATGTGGACTCTAGACTTAACAGTGATGGCGTTCTTTCAGTTTCCGGGATGGTTGAAGAAAACAGTCCTGAAAGATTTCAACAAGGCTTTTTTGTTTCAGTCCTCAGTAGGGTTTTGTTTTAGGTCTGGGCTACGTAGTTTGGGGAAAGGCGCAGTCTTGCCCTTTAAGAACATAATCAAAGACTTGATTGCAAAAGCATCATTTATCGCGGAAGAATGGGAAGGATAATTAATAGGATAAAACAGTTGACACTTGCAGTTATTGGGACTATTTATTTATGTAAGCAGGCAGACTTTGGTTCTAGAATTCTAACAGCATCAAAAATATAACTCCCGGGCCTCCCTGGTGGCGCAGTGGTTGGGCGCTGCGCTGTGGAGCTGTCGGCAGCAGAGATGCGAGTTCGACCCCCGGCCGGGGAGAATCCCACATGGTGCGGCAGACCTCTCCTGCCTCGCCCGCTGCTCCCCTCAGCAGTGTGTTTCTGATCTGCCTGTTTTGCTCCCCACTGTGTCTCTGGTGAAGCCTCTCACCACTCCACACCTCTGGCCTGTATCCCAGCTGTATGCATAAATAAATAAAATCTTTAAAAACAAAATATATATATATATAACTCCCCAGGTCGGCCAAGTCTCAGACATGCTAAACAGGCGTCATTAATTTCCCAGGTGAATATTTCCAATGGAATCGCAAAACACGTGTGGAACAGAATGATCCAGGGCTGGACATTGGCTGTTGGGTTATTCTGCGGTCTTAAAATGGACTGCTCAGTCCTCATGGGCATTTGATGGATTTCTGACTCACACAGGCGCTTGCACTGCAGCCTGCGGCCTCAGGGCTGTCTGATCTGTCCGTGGAATGTGGAATAAAGCCTTGGCCCTGCCGTCAGAGAGGGAGGGGATATGCGCTACCATTGCTCACCCGGATAACACAGCACTTGTTTACGTGCCAGCGTAATGGTGCAGGTGTTGGGTTTGAGGGAGCAAGAGGCTGGGCTGGTGAGTTTTCAGCACAGGTGGGTGGGAGAGAGTGGGGAATGGTGTT
>PVIJ01022646.1:0-15689 GCA_004024925.1 Scalopus aquaticus
TCATTATCTTTAGAAACTATGCCTGCTAGCCAAATTTATGGTATAAAAAACCCCACTGTTGGGGCAATAAACGGAGCAGCCTGATCACTACTCGGTGTGCGTGCTGTCTCTCATTCCCCTTCCCCCTCTCCTGCTGCCGCCGACGCTTTCCCCACCACCCCCGGGGACCCAACCTCGGTCGGAGCCGGCCTCCGACAATACACTTGGCTATTTTCCTCTAACTTATTAGTGTCTTCTCCATGGAGAAAGAAAAGTTTTTTCAATAAATGCTGTTGGAAAGCTGAACAGCCAAATGCAAAAGAGTGAAACAAAACCACTGCTTTATATCATACACAAAAATTAATTCAAAACTAATTAAAGACTTGAATGTATGACCTGAAGCTATAAATTAATTAAAAGAAGACATAGGAGATAGGCTCATTGACATAAGTCTTGGAGATTGGGGATTTGACTTCAATGGCAATAGAAATAAAAGCAAAATTAAACAAATAGAACTATATAAACTAAAAAGTTTCTGTACAATGAAAGACACCATCACATAATCAAAAGGGCAACTTCTGATTGGAAAAATATATTTGCAACTCATCTATGTGACAAAGAGTAGCAGCCAAAATACATAAAGAATTAAACAAAATAATCCACACAACCCAATCAAAAAATGAGCAGAAGAATAGACCTTTCTCCAAAGAAGACATACAGATGGCCAATACATGCATGGAAAAAGTGCTCAGTATCACTTATTATTAGGAAAATAATTCAAATCAAACCCACAATGAAATATCCTTTCACTCCTGTAAGACTGGACTGTATCACAAAGATCAAAAATAGCAAATGTTGATGAGGGTGTTGAGAAAAAAGAAACTATGCCTATCAACAAATGAATGAATAAAGCAGATGGATAAATACTATTCACCTACAAAAAATATGAAATATTGCCATTTCCAGCAATATGGATGGCACATGATATAAACATTTGAGTTAGAACATTGAAGTATTTATAATAAAAAACTCAAGTATGAAATATAAGAAGTTACTTACAGCAGTCACTTTCTTAAGAATAAAACCTTAATTCCAATGTAAAATTATTAAAGCAACATAGGTAAGTTAGGATCCCAAATGAAATGCACAAATATTATTGTAAAATGTTGTAATTTAATTCTTATGTGTATTGCCAAAACTGTAGAAAGGATTCAGAAGCTCATGACAAAAGTGGAATAGTGCATTGACATTCAAATTAGATATTTTCTTTCTTATGGCCATTCGAATTTTTTAAAATAAAATTAAATTGGCATAATCTACTTACCTATGCAGAGATGCTTTACTAAGCTTTTATTTACCAGCAATCTTACCCTTTACATTTTTATATCACTCTCTCTATCCCCTTGATAGATAACGGTGTCCACCTTTGTGTTCCAAGCTTCTTTGAACAAGTTCTAATGCTTTAACTATAATAATAATCAAATCCATAGGAGTTTGCTCTTATTTAGTCTCTTAAAGTAATATATGTTTAAAAGGCATGTTAAGGGTTCTCTAGACCCATCAGTTTTTTTCAGAAATCCTTTCTCTGCAGTCCATGATAGTCATCTAACCTTGATGGGGACGTGTCCTTTGGCTGGGACATCACAAATTATTCACTCTATATTTATACATTAATTCTTCCATTATTCATTCATTTAACCAGTATTTATTGAATATTTACTCTTTACCTGCCAATACACTTGACACTGAATACACGAAGATGAATAAGCCTGGAGAAATGAATGCTACTAGAATGTTTTGTTGATTAAACAACTCATTTTGCCATTTCTCTCATTTACAGATTATAAAAATAGTGGGTGTGAAGAATAATCTTAGTATTTCTTTGTTAAATGTCTATATTTTTAAAAGACAGGATAAAAGAAGTAAATGTAAAACACATTTTTTTCTAAGAGATAATCCTACAAGAAATTCTGTAGTCACAGTTTACAGTCATAGCTTATACTCTTCCCAAAGAGATTGAAACCTTAAATTTAAGATGCACATACCTTAAATTTCTATGGTAAAAACATTTTCCATTTCTTCAGTTCCTTAAGACTTCCCATACTTAAAATTATCTCATGTCTACAAATGTCTTTAATATGCTTTCGAATGTGGTAACTGGTACTAAAAAGGTGACCATTATCTTTTAAATATGGTAACCAGGTATAAAGATAGATTTCCAGATGCAGACTAACTAAAAATTCCCTTTATATCCCTCTGTATTTTTGGTCACAGCTCGTATGTTGTAAGTAGTTTAGATTGCAGTAGTTTTGGAAGAGGAGGAAAAGCAGCCAATCATACTGTTCACTTCTACTGCGCTAGTTCAGGGTGACTCAAGTTCTATGTTTTATTCATAGTGATGAATGATGGCTAGGATTTTAATTTTTTTTTCCTTTTTATTGCTAGGAAAAGTTTTTCTTTTTCCCATCTATATTTCATCATTTCAGCCTCATAAACATTTAGGATCATGATTTAGCCAATGGGTGCATAGTTAGTCATGCTTCCTTGATTTAAATGATTTATAAATTTGATACTCTATATCTTCAAGCTATTGACTTTAAAAAATGCAAACTGGATCAGAACCATGGGTAAATATTTCAGAAGAATATAGATAATGAAACAATTATTACTTCAAATCGATAGTGAACTTCAACTCGATTAGGAAACCAATAATTAATCTTTTTGTCTCAAGTCACAGGAAGATGTCACCATCCACATTTTTCAATCTTCATATGAAAAATCTTCAAATATCTTGGAAACAACCTGGGTCTATGTAATATTTCCAACATTTTTCTTTATTATTTAGTTCCATTGTCTTTAAAAAATCTATTGTTTTGTGAAATTTGCCAGGCAACCCTTGATAAGTCACTATTATCATTATTACTATTATTTTAATTTTTTGTTAAATATTAGTGAACTACCTCTCTTATAACCTGTCCTGGAATTTCATCAGGGATCTACATCTATGTTATATTTTCTTCAGCGTTTGTTTAGAATTGCCCTAATTTTATATCAAATAATATCTATAAGAAATCACATATTTAGAATTTTTTTATCACTGGATGACAGGATTAGATCATCTAATCCAATCTCATTTTAAAAATGAACAAATTGGGGCATAAAGAAATGCATTTATGTCAGTGTGAATTAATCATACATTTCATTTAGTGAGGTCCTTTACCATTTGCCAAGGACAATTCTAATTTACTTGAAGAAGTTAACTTCCAAGTTGAAGATACCCTTGGAATTTCCAGATATGAGTTTCCATCATTATGAAGTTGAGCATATTTTATAATTACAGTCAAGGGAGCTTATGATTGGCCTGAATCCATCTAGTCCTCATAACTTGCATTAATAAGAATTATCATTAGATGAGAAAGAAATAAATTGGAAACAACCATTACATTTAGAATAACATACCAAACTGTTGACCTTAATCTGTGGCTGAAGGACAGACCAAAAAAAGACTGAGATTTCTGTGATATGACTGAAGGGCAGGTCTATAGTTACCGATATGTGACACAAATTTGTCACAGAAAATGTAATATGTTATTTAGAAATAATTTAAATTTTGCAGTCTGTTTTCAAAGATTTCAAATCAGTGTTAACTGTATCACATTTTTAATAATCAAGTTTCTCTATATGACTTATTCCAGTGGCAGTTGATTTTTGTCTTTTTCAAATTATACGTCTGTCAACTACACAGACATAGAAAGTTAATGTAATTCATTAAAAAAAGAAGTATGAAAAAGGAAGAGAAAAAAAAGAAACAACCCTTAAAATGTTAGTTCTCTTCTTGCTCTTTATTTCTGAATGTGCCCTGCCCTTTGCAAATACGTGTTCTGTGTCAGACCACCTCTACTGAAGTTAAAGAGGAGGACTGAGGTTTTACTGATTTCAAATCAATACAGATAACTGTTCCTGGTCACCTGGAGATTATGTAAACTTCCACTTGGCTTTGCTTATAGCACATAGGCTTGAAAGAATTCCAACATATTTAGAGCAGTAGAGTGACATTCTGGTTGTTAGGAAAGTAAACTGTTGGTGCCTTGAGAGTAAGAGATTAGCACATAATTTCAGGATGAATCATTGTATTTATAATTAGCAACAATAATTTATTGTGTATTTACTATATGACAGGTCTTATTTATTTGACATAGTTCATAATCCATAAGTGAATGCATTTTTGTTTGCAAATAATACAATTAATACATATAAAAATAAATTCAACCTTAGATACTTTACATGATAAATTTTTTTCTTACAACCCCTCACCTATATGCCTATTTACCAGAATTGTCCACTGTCTTAATACAATATATATGCACATATATGTATAATTTTACTTATTTTCTATAAATATACTTTGTATTGTACATGTGTTTATATTGTTTTATATTGTGGCATTAAATCAATTTCTATGCATTATTCTTACTTTAAATTTAGCAGTATAACTTTAAAAATTCTTTAATAATATGCACATATACCTCATTCTTTTAAATAGTTGTGTTGAACCATGTACCGTTGTCTAAGTGTAATGATGGGCATTTAGGAGGTTCCCCCAATTCCCCATTTGTTAACACTCTTTTTGCACATTAGTGAATCTAAGGTAAGAAATGGATTTATTGGATCTGAATATATAAATACCACATTTGATAATATTCTACCAGTCATCCCTCCTCCAAAAGAATGTATAATGTATCTATTCTTCGTCCAGAAGTTCTCCACTACTTTTGTTTGCTAAGTAGATGTTTTATCTGTTTGTGGACTTCTTTTTAATTAGGAAAGAGGTTAGATTCTCTTCCACCGGTTTTATTGAGTTATAGTTGACATAACATTGTGTTAGAGTAAGGTGTATAACATAATAACTTGCTGTGTGTGTGTGTGTGTGTATCTGTATCTGTAAAATGTTTACTACAATATATCCATTACCTCACATAGTTACAATATTTTTCCTGTCATTGGAATTTTTAAGTCAATTCTTTTAGTAACTTTCAAATATAGAATAGAATATTGTTAACTATAGTCACTATGCTATACATTATACCCCCCGGACTTACTCATCTTATAACTGGAAGTGTGTACCTTTTGACCACCTTCACCCATTTTTTAGAGCCTCCAACCCAACCTTGGCAACCACCAATCTGTTCTCTATATTTATAAGCTTGTTTTTTTTTTCAGATTCTATACATAATTGTGATCACATAATATTAGTCTTTCTCTATATGATGTATTCCATTTAATTAGTAGGAATATCTTTTTTATGGCTAATAGCCTGTTACTACAATCAAATATACATATATATGCATATACATATATATCACATTTTCTTATTTTTTTCATTTTTTAATTAATTTTTATTTTTAATTGAGGTAATATTTGGCTACCACCATCAGGTATTACCACCATAATTACTCACCACTAAATTGTAGGTCCACCACTATAATCCATTGATATCACATTTTCTTTATCCATTCATCTATCAGTGGATATTTAAGTCATTTCCATGACTTGGCTATTTAAATGATGCTACAATGAACTTGGGAGTGTAAATATTTCTTTTAGATAGTGATTTTATTTCCTTTGGCTATATATCCAGAAGTGGAATTTCTGGATCATACAGTTTTTCTATTTTTAATTTTTTTGAAAAGATCCATACTGTTTCCCACAAAATTTACAATCTCACCAACAGCATACAAGGCTCTTGTGGGTGAATTTTCACAAATTATTCTCTATACTTTTTATCTTTAGAACATAGGATTCTACCAAGTCAGTGTGTGAAGTGAGGTTCAAAGAGATTTAAGTGGAGAGACAGAACCAGCATCAAGAATACTAGAGATATAAGGAAGTTCTTGAAAACAAAAGGAAGCCAAAGAAAGGAAAATATATTTTCCCTTCTTTCTTAGCCTTGAGAAAAGTGGCAGAAGCTGACTCTTGAGGCACTCACATCTTATAATAAAAATTCCATGCCAGTTAGTCAAGCCTCCATGATTGTATCCTTGCCCAAAGTTACAGAAACACAAGCATATTCCAACAGAAGACAATATGGAATAACCTAAGTAGCTCTTTGCATATCAAATATGTCCTGTGGCTGGTGTTTTGGTCCTTGTTTTTCGCTTAAACTAACTGGATGAACTGTAGTACATCTTGTCAGCCAAATTTCCTGCCAGGCCAATTTGGCAGCTGTCATGTCAGTGTAATTGCAGGGTTCATTTGTGTAGAAATATATTATTATCTAAGATTCAAATGTTTGGTAAATATAACTGATTTTGATTATATATTTCCTGCCTTATGATCTCTACAACTAAATATCTGTACTGTCTGGGTATTGTTGTGAAATGTATTTCTGACCTTTTTTTTTTTTGTAGCTATCATTTTCCATCCTCTCTATATTGTTTTCCATTTTTCTGTGATACTTGTTTTTAATATTTGCAATGTCTCAATATTTGACTGTTTCCTTAAAAGTGCCTCTTTATTTAGATGTAAAGCTTAAATTTTTACTTTTAGAAAAAGGCAAATTTATGTTTCATAGTAAAAACCCAAACTACTCTCAAGAAAGCAGAATTTCCAATAACTATGAAAGAATTTTCTTGCTCTGTTTTAGTATTCTTTCACAGAAAATTTTTACTTTAATTTTGGCAAGATTCTATTTAATGTGATGCTTGGTTTTCTATGAAAAAAGCCAATAAGCCTAAGATTGCTAAAATATATCAGAAGTACATAACAGGAAAGATGGAAAATTCACATTTTTTCCATCTTTGATGTACACTGTATACATAAATACTGTATATTTTGCAAAATAAGACAAATTATTTTCTTTCCCCAAAATATCTTCTAAGAATTCCCTTGTCTTTCACTAAGCTTTAATATCCTGGAGAATAAGAAACCAGGATGGTGCTATTTCTATGAATATTAATGATTGTCTTACCTCTGTAATACTCCTTTCCATCCTGCTGGTGTAATTGGAGAGTCTGGTGTGGCACACAAGCATCCTTTAATGAGAAAATTCCATTGGGATGCACTAGCAAAATGTAAACCATTCCACAAAAAAGAAATTAAACATGGCATATATATGAGAAAATATTTTGTATTCAGCTCTAAAAGATAGATAGACATTATCTTATATTTATTCATTTTGCATTTAATATCTAATAGCATTTAATTCTGAAGAAACAGATTACCCATATGCCACTGGTGGTAGTGAAGGTGGTATGATCTCTTTAGTAAATAATTTTGTAATAATATCAAGAGCAAAAAGAATGCACACCCATTGGCTCATACACATTATTTACTGGTATTTATTGTAATTTCAAAAATGTGAGATATCAATTATAAAAAAATCTATTGTATAAAATTATTCATTTCAATATCCATGAACATTATTTTAAAAATAATACTCAGAAGAAGGCTTTAGTTAAGTAAATTATGTCATCTACATGAAATCTTCAGCAATTCTATTTGTGAGAATTTAGTCAAAGGAGACACACTAAATCTAATGAAATATAATCTTTATTATATTCTAACTGCTATATCAAAGAAGCAAGACCCATGAGATGTAATCAGCTGTCAACTTAGCATCTGCTCACTTCTTGTTAAAACCTTTCCATGGACCAATTTTCCTACCATCTTCAATGACAGCTCAGATCCCATCATTCTCAAGCCATTCTTAGATAAAGGAAAGTCCTACAAATCCAAGAGCAAATAAAAATACTTTTTTAACTTTATGAATGAGTTTGTTTACTCTAGTAGAGTAATTGCAACTTCCTCTTATTTCATCAAAAAAGTAAAATGCAATGTGAAACACTGAGGGGCTTCTATGAAAACTCAGCTTGGTAGTTCAAATAAGACACCAACTTTATCATCTTGAATATCTGAAAGTGTTTTCTAGTTTTGCCTCTTGATCAATTATCTGAAAATATTTCACTTCCCATTTTGCTCTTTTGTCTCCATCTAGAAAAAAATCACCTCAGGGACTGTCGCTGAGGACAGTGGGAACATCAGAGCTTGCCTCTGCATCATTTCATTTGGCCTCCCCATCCTGAGAGACAGGCCCTACTGTTTCCATCTTAAAGAGGAAGAAACTAGGGGTCAGGGAAGTAACTTACTTGTGTTCACTAGGTAAATGCCGAAGTTGGAGTTTAAGCCAGATCTTTCTTATTCCAAAGATCTAAGACTCAGTAGAGCTGATTTGCTTCCCATTTTGTGTAGGACTTGAGGTCGGACTGGGACAAACCATTTATGTTGCTGGGGATGAAAATCTTCCTCTAAAATAAAACGATTGAATTAGGGGATCCTTCCAGTTCTCTTCCACTTTAGTTGTTTGGCATCTCAGATTTTAGAAAATAATGTTTGCCTTTCGAACATTTAAACTCCAGCAATCACAAGCAGTTCATACAGAGTCAGAATGATTGGTCATGCTCTAGCTTGCACTGCTGGGCAGAGTACACACCCCAGGCTTCCAAGCAGTTGCTTCCTGAAAGTCTAGTGAACTCGTGGCACTGTAGTAGGTGAAATCTTGGGTGCCAAGTGCAGGTCTGTATTTAGCAACTCAGGAATAGTGACTCGTCACCCTTTCCAAGAC
Source organism: Scalopus aquaticus (assembly GCA_004024925.1). Lineage (NCBI taxonomy): Eukaryota > Metazoa > Chordata > Mammalia > Eulipotyphla > Talpidae > Scalopus > Scalopus aquaticus. The sequence continues at coordinate 8,600 of PVIJ01022646.1, forward strand.
ATTTCTTTCAAGTACATGGAGATGAATGAAGCAGGTTGATCAAAGTGCTCTCCTTAAAACTTTTTGTAGTATGATTGCTGCAAACTGTTCTTGGGAGAGCATTCAGAACCAGATTTCTGTCATCTATATTTTACAATATCCATGATTGAAAATTCTTCACAGTTCTCATTTTTATGTACATTACAAGTAGCTAGAGTGGGAGAAATATAAGCCTGTTTCGATTTGGAGGAAAACCTTTAAAGACCTTTTTTTTAAAAATGCAAAGGCATTGCTGCACTAGGTACAGGGTTAACAGTATAATTAAATTAAATCAAAATGTTCTTGCGTTGATTTCATTTTTAGGAAATGTTAATTGCATGCTGCTTTATATTCTGTCTATATGATGGACCTTCTTAATTAGATTATGAGTTTTGGTTTGAAGGTCCAACCTTAGGGTAATTAAAACACTGAGTAGTTGGCCATATTTTCTAAAACTTACACTCTGAAAATGTTTTTGTAGCCATACCTCTGTCTTACCTCGTTTAAAGAACATATGATTTTTACCTTTTGTTCTTTTTTATGAAAGAATTTGGAGGACTCTAGCTGATGGGTGTCCAATAAGAAATGGAGTTTAATTTAGATGACCATGTTTGTGGTGCATTGAGTGAATAACTTCCATCAGACAGAGAAGCTGGCAGCGGTCACTTAAAAATCCTGCCTCTGTCTGCCAGGCTGAGTTTGGGCAGCAGGAGTCCCTACTTGTGCCAAGAAGTAAAGTGTCATTTAATTGTTGGCATATTTCTAGTAAATTCCTGGGAACTTGTAGATGTTATGAAGTAATGCTCCAGATTTATGGTTAAATATCAGTGGTTATAAACAGCAGCAGAAGCTTAGCCACTTGGGGAAAGAAGAGAGGGAGAGAAAAATGAAGATGAACTTGAAGCAAATGTTTGCAAGATAAAAAGCCAAGATACTTACTCAAAGAAGAAATGAGAAAGGAAGGAAGCAGGTAAGATTATGGATGCTTGGAAAATCAGATGAGGGAGAGAAACTCACAGGGATACAGTCTATAAAAGAGCAGTTGACAGAGGTGGATTTTGTCTAAAAGGAACGATGATTTAAAATGGATTACAGAAAATGGAGCTTTCTCATCATTTATGAAAGCTTCAGAAGTATTCTATTATCACGCATTTAGCTTTCATTTCCCTGGGGCCACACAGGAACAGGGGCAACCACACCTGGACACCTGAGCCTCCTGGCACCCATAGTATTATGCAAACACGGGTCTTCTTCCACCCCACCTCAATACAGCCTCCTTCTCAATGGAATGATGGTATAATGGGACACACCAATCCCTACTCTGCACATTACTCAGATACAAGACAGGTTTGTTCACTTCACGGGGTAGATTTCCTCCCTGGGAAAAAAAAAGGACATGATAATAATTGTTAAAGTCACCAGAATTAAATAAGACACACATATATAAACCCCTTTGACCATGCTGGAAAAGCAGTATATATATTCTTTCTCATAGCTTGGTTCACCTTTTAATAATAACGCAGCAGGTCCTCCAATAACATCCTTCCATCTAATGTTGTTTTCTTATAACATCAAGGGAGAAAAATCTGATATAAATCTGAGGGGCTAGTTTCCTTATCTCTTTCACTAAAAGTCAGTTTCCAATAAACTGGTGATGGCATTAAGAACTTAGTGTTGTCCCTCTGTCCCCATTCAGGCTAATTTCTCCCAAACTTGACCTTCCTCCCCACTCAGTGTGGTGATGACTGCTTTTTTTGAAACACCAAGAAACCCTGGCCTCTCTCACACTCTCCTTTTTGCAAAGATCATACACTACTTCACCCACCTTTTCCCCTTCTTGACTTAGCCACTGCTGTCATTTACATTAATTTCTCTCCAGATATTGGAAATTTCACAAGAAATAATTACACTTTTATGAAGTTGATTGCACTTTTATGAAGTTAATATTTACTTACATTTTCTATAAATTATGTATTTTTTTTCACTTTCAGTATTTACAGCTTTCCAACTGGAGTCATTTTCCTTCTAGAACACTTTCTTTAATGGCAAATTGTCTCAATTCTTTTTATCTGAAAATGTCCTTATTTAACCTTAATATCCATTGAAAGACTCTTGCAGGATATAGATTTTGGGTTTTGTTGCTAGCAGTTTTTAAGATTTCCATGTATTTGGTTCCTTACAGTTTGGTTCAAACATATACTGAGGTGTAGATTTCTTACCTTGTTGGGGATTTCTTGGAATTCTAGTATTTATGAATTGATGCCTTTCATCAATTCTGGAAAATTCTCTTCTATTCATTTTATAAAAATTGTCTTTTTTCCTTCTACCCTTTTAAATTACAGTCCTGTCTAATTCCTCATTTTCTGGTAACTTTTATTAAACAATTTATATTTGATGATTTCCTTTCCTTAACCAAATACCACTATTTATTTCTCTATGTCTTAACTTTTTCCTCCTACTAAAACTGATTTTATTTTCCTGTTCACTAAATACAACATCTTTACCTTGCTTCTCATTCTCCTCAATTTCTGTGTAAGATATTAGGATGTTTATCATCTTTTTTCTTTCCTCTTAAAATTTATTTTTTTCCTTTATTTCCTCATAATTTTTTTGCAGAGAAAACTGATCAAGTCCAACATTCCCATCTTTTGAATGTCCCTGTTTCATCTATTCACTTTAAATCTGCAAAATTCAAATGGTTCCTAAGAATTTTTCTTCAAACTCCTTTCTTTTATCACCTATTTCTCAGAAATGCCACTGCTTGCCCATGCCCTTGGCTGGATAGTCCTTCAAGGTTAACAGCTGGCGGGCACCGGCCCGGCAGAACAATGTATTGATGTCCACTGTGCATTCAGATTTGTCAGTGAGATGCTCTACTGGTGGTTAAATGTTTTGAATTCACCCCAGATTACTACACCCAACTTCTACCTCTTTAATGGGTTCTAGTCCTATATTTTCAACTGCCTGGACAACTTTTCCATGGATTTACTTTAAACATCTTCAACTCAACATGCCTAAAGTCAAAATCATCATCTTCATCCCCACTCCCACCCCAATGTACTCCCCAAATATTCTTGCTGATAGTCCTGTGTCCCTGGATATTAATACTTAGCTTTTCTCAGTCTCTCAGGCATAAAATATCAAAACATTTTAGATTTTACCCTTTCTTTATTTGTCATCCTTTCAACTGAAAATTTCTAGTTTTTTTTTTTTTTCTTGTATTCTTTGATCCCTTTCCACTGGCATTAGTATAATGGAATCCAAACACATCATAACCCCACAGACTTCTAACTGGAACCTATTCTTATCTATCAATGTGCCAATGTCATGTTAATGTTAAAAGAGCTCCACTTCCATAACATTGTTTCCTAGTCACAAAAGTCACTGTGGCTTACAGCAATACTTTTTATCTGTGTTGAATGCTGGTATTGTTTTTATTTTTATTTCCAGTTCACAAGAAACAGTATCTTGTGCAATGTAATAAATGAATTACAGAAGAATAAAAAAAGACATACTTACAAAACACAGTACCATTTGCTTTGTGTTGCAACAGATATAAAATTGTTCCATCAAATTTTTGTACAGTTTTTATATTCTCACTCTCAATTTCCCATCCTGGACAGTAACAGTTTGAAGACTGGCAGAGTCTGCAGACCACACAGTGAGTGGACCACACTTCAGTCACTGAGGTGCTGACTGTCTACTGTGCCTCTAGAGTGGAATCAATAGAGGAGTTTTAAAATATGCAGATGCCCATGCCTCTAGGAGCTAATGAATAGAAACTCTGGGAGTATTGCCAGGGAATGGACATTTCAAAAAAGCTGTAAAATTGATTCTGATTCTCAGCCAAGGCTGAGAACTATTGGCTTATGGAGAAAAGTACAAACTTTCAATTCTCTGTATCTGGTTCTAACCTATCTTTTAAATAGTATCAAAATCATTACATTCACATGTTTCAAGCAACCTGGACATGTGACCTTTCCAATATGCGATCTGGCCTTTCCCAACTCTGCCATCTGGTCCCTGACTTTACTTCAGTTTGGACTGTTCTCTCCACCATCTTTACTCATCAAAATCCATTCATCCTTTTATAATTGAAAAAAATGTCCCTTACTTTTGATGCCATTACTAATAAATTGCAAAAATTAATGTTGCCCTCATCCAAATGTCTTTGTTACTTTGGTGCTTACAATACTTATTGTAGCTTATTTAGATTCAAATTACCGAGGCCTGATCGTGTATGTATGTATGTATGTGTGTATATATATCTCGATCATACATGTATATCGATACGTGTGTGTGTGTGTGAAGAGAGAGAGGGAATCATATTCAGGAGAACTGACTGCATCTGAGTACAGATTCCACCCCTTCCTAACAGTGTGACTGTAGGTAACAACAAATAATTTCTCTAAAGCTACACATTGGAATAAAAATGCCAACCTTCATCACAAGATCACTGTTATAAGTGACTGAGATGATACATGTTGAAGAAATACCAATAAATCGTTAACTAGCTTTATAGATTATGAGCATTTTTGGGAATCAGAGTAAGTCATATAAATCTTTATATTGTTACACTTCCAGTAGGATATTTGACATAGCAAGAATTCAGTTCATATTTTCAACTAAATGAATAAATGAATATGTAGAAAACTTACTTAGTAAAATTTCTAGTATGGGTCACAATAGGCCATCTTTCCCAAAATTACTTCTAATAATTTATTTGATATTAATACTTGAAATTCCAGCATTAGATAATTTCTTCTTTGGATTAGCACTGACTGTGCTATGGAAGATAATTCATTAAATCCTTCTTACTTATGCCTTTATGTAAATCCCTTTATTAGATTATTTTCTCCTCTGGCAAGAGGCATTTAGAGATTATGGCTGGCATTTAGATATAGTTAGTGGGCATAAGTAGTGAAAGTTGAGACAGAAGACATGAGTAAAGACCAGGGGATGTCGAAAACCAAAAGTTACTTTATGGATTATTTATCTTGTGATTTAGGGGGAAAAAAGAAAATTCCCCATATAATTTGATCATAAAATTGGATTTAGGGACAAAGGGAATAAATACTTAGTTCTTATTTGAAAAACAGTGTGATCCAGAATTTATCTGTAAGTGTGAACAAATATCATAGAAAAACTTATATTTTTTAGGCAAATGAAAGGATGGAAAAAAAGGGAAATACTTTGATAACAATGTGAAACTAAAGTACTGAATAATAATAACGTAAAAGTGAGAGGCAACACAAATGCTACATATGTGTGTATATACACACATACATAGCATATTATAAATACTATATATATCTAGACTATAAATAATACAGATTTTATTATATTGGGGGAAGATATAAATACATATATATTTTAAAATTGATAAAGACAAAAAGAATATGTATCCTATGATAGAGACAATAAAATAGAAAGAAGTAGCTAAAACCAGAGGAGAAATTTCTCTTCCATTGTAAGGAGGAAAGGAGGGGAAGGTATTTAAAAAAAAAAAAGACTACATGAAAAATACAAGATGGCAGAAATAAGTCTTAATTTAACAATAATTACAATTAACATTTGAATTGAAAATGTGAATTAAGATGGCAGAAATAAGATCTAATTTCATAGTAATTGCAGCAATTAAAACTCAGAGTAAACTTACTAATTAAAAGACCAAGACTACCTAATTGGATGAAGAAATATGTTGTGTGGAAACCACAAACAAAACACAAAAAGACTCAGGAAAACTGAAAATAAATGGATCGAAACTATATACCAAGCAAATTCAAATCAAAGATAACATGGCAAATTCTTAGACAGTTCACATGGTGCTGACTGACAGGAATCCTCACTACTGCATAATTAGAGGAAGAGAGCGACACAGTGGAGATAAGAAGGGATTTAGCAGCAATCAAAGGTGACTCACAGGAGTCCTGGTCAAGGACCCTGAGCACCAGCAGGGGTGAGATGCAGCTTTTGTGAGAGCCCCAGGACCAGAGACAGTGACTGCAGGAAGCACGAGGTGGATTTGTTTGTTTGTTTGTTTTTTAATATATATTTTTATTGTTATTTATGTCTTTTACATTTTGTATTCCCCTTGGGAAGCCCACCACCAATTCACCCGTGATCCATCTCCATGGTCCCTTGTGTTCTTTTCTATTCCATTTTGTGCCCTTATCCTCCCCTCCCCCTGCCCCCCCCACCCCCCCTGAGTGTGTCTCTCCTATTTGGTTTCCCTATAGTCCTGTTATTAGGTGAAACCATTCAATATTTTTTCTTTCTGGCTTATTTCACTGAGTATGATCCCCTCTAATTCCATCCATGTCGCTGCAAAGTGCATGTGTTTATCTTCTTTGAATGCTGAATAGTATTCCATTGTGTATATGTGCCACATCTTCTTGATCCAATCATCTATTTTGGGACATCTGGGTTGCTTCCATACCTTTGCTATTGTGAACAGTGCCGCAATGAACATACAGGTGCATGTATCCTTTCGGATTAGTGTTTTTGTATCCTTTGGGTAAATTCCCAAAAGTGGGATTGCTGGGTCGTATGGGAGCTTCATGTTTAGCAGTCTGAGGAATCGCCATACAGCTTTCCATAGTGGTTGGACCAGTTCACATTCCCACCAACAGTGTAGAAGAGTTCCTTTTTCTCCACATCCTTTCCAGCATTTGTTGTTACTTGTATTTTTAATGTGTGCCATCCTCACAGGTGTGAGGTGTTATCTCATAGTGGTTTTGATTTGCATTTCCTTGATTATAAGTGATGCTGAGCATTTTTTCATGTATCTGTTGGCCATTTGCTTTTCTTCTTTGGAGAAGTGTCTTTTGAGCTCTTCTGCCCATCTTTTGATTGGGTTATTGGCTTTTTTTGTTGTTGAGTTGTGTGAGTTCCTTGTAAATTTTTGTTATCAGTCCTTTATCAGATGTATTGTGTGCAAAGATCTTTTCCCAGTTGGTAGGGTGTCTGTTAGTTTTGGTTAATGTCTCTTTTGCTGTACAGAAGCTTTTTATTTTGATATAATCCCATCTGTTTATCTTGTCTTTCACTTCCTTTGTTTTGAGGGATGTGT